>CAJNDT010005895.1:27500-75000 GCA_905221615.1 Symbiodinium sp. CCMP2592 | reverse complement strand
GAACTAGTTACCGGAAGTATCTGTGCATTGGTACGAACCCAAGAGAACTCCTTATAAATAAATAAATAAATATATATATATATATATATACACATATATTTGTGTCATGGAAGCACGATAACAACTCTGAAACATAACAGGACATGTAACCTGTATTCTTTCAGGAACTGCGTCCCACAATGTAGTCGCGGAGCAGCCGCTGCGCATTGATAGGAGGTTCGCGTCGGGACATGGTGCTAAGGACGTATACGTTTACCATTGCCTATGCCGCACATGGCTCAAACGGGTAAGCATCTTACACTGTGCTGAGGTTTCTTCCTTTCTATGAGACCGATGTGAAGCAATAGGCAGTTATCCCAACCTTTTCGAAACACATGAAAAGACAAACTGAAGACAACACAAAACTTACAAAACAAAGAGAATCAAAATTTCAATATAACAAGAACAAACTTGAACCAAAGAAACCAACACCACCCAGGACAACAAGAACACCGAAACCAAAAAGAACAGCAAGCAGCAGCAAAAAACAACCCCAGTAAACCCAACAATATTTTTGCAAGAGTTTCTAGATTTGTTTTTTGGTTTTGTGTGTGTTGGTTTCTTTGTGGTTGTGTTTTCCCCGAAACCTGAACCCTTAAACATGAACCCTTCGTTTCTGGGGCTTCTTGACATGCACGTCGGGCTCCATGTCGCGTGACTGAGGATGTGCATAAAGTGTGAAAACGCAAGGGCGATGTTCACCCCTCGAGCCAAACAGTACTATGTAATTCGCCATACAAAAGACAATATATGTAGCTATACTGATAGTATACTATATGTATATGAAAATTTTACTCAAAAAATATACTCAACATGTATTTCCTACTATGTGTTTATATTATATATATACATACTAAAGCACTGTGCAACATGTTTTAGTATATTAGCATGTAGTACGATGCGATACAGGATAGTACATTATAGCACAACGCAATATACCAATATCATAAAGTACAATGTAATGTACTAGGACAGATTAAACTATAACAGTAAACTAACAAAAATGAGAGTACGCATGAGAATAAGAATAAGAGGACGACGCGTAATTTTGCAATAATTCACTAGTACATTATATAGGCAGAAACAAGATGTGTAAATAATGAACTGTTAAGCTTATTAAGATGAGCATACTGAATAGTACAAGAACAAGATACTGCAGCAGTATAACAGTATAAGAGTATGATAGTACAATAGTGCAACATGTCATGTACTCTCTCTGTCTCTCTATCTCAAAATATGGTAGGAAAAATAACAGCCATTATGGATAATATATGTTTATTACTATACCATATCAGGTTATATCATGTTTACTATTTTGTGGTTATTACATAATATACCCGGTTTTATACAACAAGCATGAACAAGCTATGTTGTACCATGTATTACGGTACCTTTTGTTCTATGTATTTCACAGTTAGGGTGTACATATATATATATATATACACCATGTATAATGTAATGTAAAACAGTATAACACAAGCCTAATACAACATGACATAGTATGATACAAGATAAGGTACTGCAATATAACATAATACAATGTCATGCCCGATAGCACATTTATTCTTTCTGTCCCAGTACAATATTACCTAATGGAAGGTAATCTTATATAACATATTAATATACTACATTGTAACACAGTGTGGTACGGTTTCTTGCAGACATGTGCATGGATATGTATGCGTGTGGATAAAGTTCTTGCGAGCTCATGACAGCTTTCCGTGATCACCAAGAGCAAAGCTTGTACACCCTGGACCAAGATCTCGACGGTTCGGCGGACGATCCGGATCTGGAGGAGAGAGAGGAGCGACCAGGGCCTGCAGCTCGGGGTCTCTCAGGGCTTTGAGGCTTGGGGATTTGAAACATTTCAGGATACCGGGGGGGTTGTGGGTTGTGGTGGTGCTACGAACGGTGGTTATCTCAGTCGTCGTCGGCGGCCACTGAGGCGGCGGCAGCCGGATACGATCACACCTAAGTGGTGACCACATCGCGGGGCCAGCGGAAAGGATGCCAACAGTGACCACCGCACTGACCAGACAACCGCGAGCCGTCGCCGCCAGCACTCATCCGCCGAGCAACAGCACCAGCACCAGCGCAAGCAAGCCAGCACCCGCACCACCACCATCTCCACCAGCACCAACAGCAACAGAGCCACTGTAGCCGAATTTCCAGGCTTCAGGCATCAGCCACACCAGTGCTTTTTGCGCGTGCTGAGGCTGATTCCTGTGAAGCCCACCTTCTGCCTCGAGCTTCCTGGCGACTTGGTGGCTGAGTCGTGTTCCAGTAATACGAGTTATATGAATCGCAACGCATAGGATCATAACGGCATTCTTTTTTGATAATCCATCGAGCTGTGTAGCTTTTCCCTTGCCGTCCTGACGCTCACTGGTGGCTTGGGAATGCTTGGGACACGTGGAAGGGTCCAAAGTCTAGGTTACAGATGCCACCTACGTAGTTCGCAAACCCTCGCTGAATCTGAACATGACAATGATGTGAAGAGGCCGGGCGCGCAAGGTACGTGCAAGCGCGGGCCAAGGGAAAGCGCAGGGTCTGGAGCCAGGGATGTCCTGGAATACATTCAAATTTCAGAACTGTCCGGGCGCGCAAGGGGGCGGGCCAGGGCCGTGCAAGCTTGGACCAAGGGCAGAACTCGGATAAAGGAATGCGTATTGGACAACGCCCAATTGGTTGCCAACCCAGTGTTGAAATGAGGCCTTGAAGTTACGCAAATCGGCCTTCAAGCTCCAGAAGTCGCCTAGTGCTTCGAGGACATGTCCTTCAGTAAACTCCCACTTTGACTTTGCTGCCTGGCCGCGAGTGCTTCTAAGGACACGTCCCCAAGGGCATCACCACGAAGCCGCGAGAGGACTGGAACGTCGACCCATATGCCAGGGCCCTGTCAGCTAATTCCAAGGCTTCATTTCACTGGGAAATACGAGAGGATATCATAGTACGGAAGCCCGAATAAGTAGTACTACTATTCTCTGAGGTTCCTCAGTGGTATTGTGCTATGGTATTCCCCCAAACTTGATTCTAATCGTTAAGGCTTCGACTTGCCTCGCGAGACAAGATAGTGGCTGATCCGATGGCTTTGCTGCCTTCAGGCTTCAGTTTGCGCGTAAAGTCGGAACACAAACCAGCTGTGTGTGTGCGCCAAGTTTTTCGCGATTCTGCGTAGTCCTGCGACATAATGTTAAGTTCTTCGCAAAAGCCTCACCCCTCCCCGCCGATTCCCCCGTTAGTTGATTCTAAGCACCGACCCGACCGCTTTTGAGGGGGAGGCCCCAGGAAAAAGGCAGTCCGAAGCTCTCAAGTGCTCTCTGTGACTACTGTCTCTCTGCAGATTCCTTGCGTCTGCTCTTGGCAGAAGCAGATAACAACAACCGACTTCAAACATTTGGGACTTTCGGAATATGTTTTAGTTGAAGCGGGTTTAGTGTTGAATTTACGGCCTCGTTGTCCCTTTTTACTTGAGGCGGGGGCGGTTTATAATGAAGGACTTAGCATTTCATCTGAGCTGGGCTGACCTAAAGTTTGGATCCCAAAAAGTAAACCAGACATTGGCCCAGCCATAGCGGGCGGTCTCTTGGCCCACCCCACGCCCAGCCTCAGCGCCCTGATTCTCTGAAGCCCTGGCAACGATGGCCTAGTGTAATTTCACACTGAAAACCCTCGTCACTCGTGTCAACAGTAAACCCTTCTAGCGCAATTCAGACCCGAAACACCCAAACCCTAAACCCTTAAATGTCTGAGTTCTGGATCGACGGCACCAAGTACGAAGTCATCGGTAAGGTCGGAAGCGGTTCCTTCGGAACCGTTCATCAGGCCCTTTCAGGGTTTCGTGCGCTAGGGTTTTTCAGGGTTGAGGGTTCAGGGGGGATTTCGACATTCACCGATGGCACAGGGTTTAGTTCAGATTCTTTCACCCGAGGCCAGTGGCATATTTCGGCTTGCCGCCGTACAGGATAACTGTGGTTGGGGTTATTCCGGAAAGGATAGGCGTGGGAAGGACAACAGATGGAAAGGGTGGGTGTCATGCAGACGGCAGGGCAGCGGAATTTCTTACAGGGTAGGTGCAGCAGGCAGAACTGCTAGTGCCACTACTGCATGATTCCCATCAGCTCTCCGTCTTCGTTTTCATTATGACCACTACTGCTATTACTACGACGATTGCTGCTGCTTCTGCTATTGCTAGCTTCAAGTCTTCCGCACAAGCGACTATGTCAATACGCACATCACCTCGCGGTCAAGATGACTAGCATTGTGGTCTCGACCCATTAGTCTTTGTCTAGATACTGTTACTGGGGCGAACCTACATGTACAACATACATAGACTACATACCTCCTCATATACATATACACACACTTGCCTCTCTCTCTATATATATATACATATATACACGCATATTTCTTTGTAACTATGTTTCTATTCGTAGCGTCGTACTCCTGTATCCTGGTGGGGGGTTTTTGGAAATCAGCTGTTGGGCAATCTCGTGTCAAGTTTGTGCTGCCAAGCACTCACGGCAATCGCCCCATGAGTGCGATGGGTGGTGGTAGTGAGCTGGTAGTGACCAGTGGCACTACCAGCCGTATCCCGCCAGAACAAGTATTTTAGACCCCTGATGCATTTTGTCCTGATTTTGGGCACCACTAGCAGGATCCCATCGAAAGTATTTGTTAATGGCTCCAAGGGTTTAACTTGGTTATCTTGGTCTGGATGGAGGCTTTGGAGCTGGTCGACGCCGAGAAAAACATCCGGAAGGAGCAGCGGGCTCAGCTGGAAGTTCGCGAAGAAGCTCGCGAAAGTTGAAAACTGGATCGGGTGTGATCGGGCTTGGGGTTGCGGGCTTTGGGTTTCGGGGGGTTATGGGTTTTAGGGCCTGGGGTTTAGGCGACGGAGAATGACATGTGCCACGGAAAAGGTTGGGGTGCCACATTTGTCCACTGCCCTAGTCTGGAAGTCGGATGCATTGCAAGCCTTCATTGTCCCGCTGCAGCTGCACCTCCGGGCAATTGCCGCACTGCCCATAGGCCCCAAAGTAGTTCCTTTTTGGGATTACCTAATAGGATTCTAAATATGAAGCCCAAAAAGGAACTACTTTAGGGCCTTAGGGTAGTTTCCGGAAGACCAAAACTCCCGGATGGTTCCCGCGGCTCCAAGGAACTTCATCCCTGTCGCTGTGAAGCGCAGTTCTCCTCAGAAGCCAGCCGCGCTCTCAAAGAGAAGCCAGAGATCCAAGCCTCTAAAATACTAAAGCTTAATAAAATACGGTTTACTAAGATATAATTTAATAAATATAATCTAATATAGTAGAGTATCGTAGAGTTTAGTACAATATAAGCAGTAGTAGGCAGTTTGGCGTGGTGGAGCGTGGAGCTGAAGGTAGGCAGTCTCGCAAGTTGATCCGAACTATCCGGAGCCAGAGTCGGAGTCTTTCAGTAACATCGGGGCCTAAAATGATTAGCTATGCTATTTTGGGGGTCCTCTTGTTTTTTGTAGAAGACCCCTTACGCCAAGTAAGTTACCAGCCAGATTCGGCACAGATGTTCCACATTGGCAAGAGGAGAGTAGGGGGACCAAGGAAAAATTGGTTGTTCTACACGAACAAGTTCATTTGGGAATCACACATGGCTCGTCCCTTTGCTCCTTATGCCAACACAAACCTGCAAAATCAAGAGAACACAGTCAACCGCCATTTTTAAAGCCGCCCCACGTACGTGCCCACGGTCTCACCATCATGCCAAGAGAGACAGGAGACTATGGCTATCAAAAGTGCCCGATTCTATTTGTTAAGGCCCCTATATTAGTCGGATTCTCAACCCGCAACGTCCGCGAGGTTCTATGTTTGCCCTCCTCTTGGAACTCTACCTAGTCGCTTTCTGTCTCGCTGTTCTCTGTGTGCTGGGGTGCTTCTTTGTTGAAGCTTGTCATCAGAACTTTCGATTCCCAGAGTACACCACCTCAAACCATGACGATGACGTCTGCGGTACAACCGTGGCTGGGGGTCAATGCTGCGAAACACGCAATCTCAAAGCTCGAACGGATGGGCCGAAAATCTTTGGCAGATGGGACGTAAGCGTTTGTAATGCCGAAAGCGAGCAACACTGCGATTTCTGGGGCATTCGCGTCGTCCTTCAGGGCAAAAGTCAAAGCCCAGCCAAAAGATCTGTTCTTGCCCCTGGCAGTTCGACTCTCTGCTGATTCTGCGAACCCGCGAAAATCGAACAACATGTAATTATGCGCCGAATAGATTGTATTCGCAGTTCTTATCCATGATAGCACCCGATCCTCAGTTTCCTAATATGATCGGGCAAGAACCTTCGAATTCGCACTTTCGGTAGGCACAGCTCGAGGCATATCTAGTTCTCGTCCAACTGGAAGTTACCTGCGAGTCCCCTCAGCATCTTTCGCCCAGAATAGAAAGCTAAGCGCTATTCAGAGGGGTCCCACCTCACCGCAGCCTAGCAGCTACACCGTCTCAGGAGATTTTGGAGGCTGCTCTCTTGGAAGCAAAGGCAGGAGATCCGTGTCCGCATGTAAGCATCTAGCCCTGTGATGAAGCTCTGATGCAGCCCAGCCGACCCAGAAAAGACGGCCAAGAGCTCCTTTAGTCGCGGCAAGGACTAAAGGAAGATGTCAACCGAGAGGCATATGTTACTTGTACTAGACTCTAACTAACGGCTTGGGGTTTGGAGGTGCCAAGCAGGCTGCACGAGAAACTCAAAAAGCTGAAAGTTCTTCTCCTGAACCCTAAACCCCATCACCGCATCCTTCAACCTCGCAACAGGTAGACTCCGACGGCTGTAGTTACTTTCTGACCAGATCTGAATTTGCGTATTTTGTGGATTTTCTGATCTGTAGAGCAACCCATTGCGGACAACCATGCTTAGCACCCTGCCTGGACTCTTTAAAGCCATCCAATTCGTGTTCAGGAACCGTCGTTGAGTGAGCTTAGCTTCATTAACTTAGGGATGCTTCGCTACAAGGTGTCCGATGATCAGAGTCGGGATTTGTGCATTTTGCTGATAACTGTGTCGGATTGGAAAGGGGGTGTTTTTCAGCTTTACACCCTAAACGCTGAACCCAAACCTGGTGGACCGATTCGCCCGGCCTATGCCGGCAGATGGATAATTCCAGATGGAGAAGGGATCGAACAAAAAGAAAACCCAAACCCCAAACCCTCGGAGCCTCCAAGAAGCCCCATGATACCTATGAGCCCTAACCCTCGGATTGCCAGATCCTCCAAAAGATGGCAGACCCCTCCTTCGACGGACTCCTGCCGAGGCAACATCTTATCTGGACCCGCTGAGGGTTCCTTTTAAGGGCTCCTTAGTTTAGGGTTCATTTAATTTAGGGGGTTCTATCAGGGGTTCAGGGTTTACTATACAGGTGTTCTAAGGGTTTTATAGACTGTAAGGGTTCTGCAGGGGGTTCCACTGAAGGGGTTCTACAATGGTTGCATGAAAGTTCTGCATGGGGGTGTATGCGGGTTCTGTAAGGGTAAATGAGGTTTAAATGTTCTAGAGGGTTCTGCAACGGTTCTATAAGGGTGTTACAGCGGTTCTATACGGGTTCTTTCAGGGTTCTCTAGGCTTTTTTTTGTGGTTCTTCAGGGGTTCGAAGAGGAATCTCCGGGGCCCTCGGAGAAGTTGTCTGGCCCAAGAGGGTTTCGGATTTGGGGTCTAGGGTTCAGGGAAGTCTCATGGCACGGCGTTCTTTCGCTGCAACAGGTAGGGGAGTATCCGCAGGTTTGTATCGTACCGAGATTCATGGCGATTGCACTCTGTGACCACCTCACAGAACAGAAGCAGCAAAGGGGAACATGTGCGCGTCTGTGGGACCTGAGCTCTAACTTGTGAGGTATGTCAGCCATGGCGTGATCCCGCCGCCGCCGGGCAGTGACATCAAGAAGCAAGCCGAGGCACCCTTCCTGAGCTTCAAGAGACTTAAGAAGGGGAATCAGGATGACCGCTGTAGTGATGGCTTTTTGGGGTCCGGCTCCGGAGTCTGAACCTGAGCTGGAATCTGAAGGCAGAGGTTCTGACCAGATGTATTTGTGGAGCTGCAATCCGGCTGGCCTCAGGTTGTCCTGGCGATGACAAAGCTACCAGGCATCCCTCTGGATTTTTGGCCCGGATCTTAGTTTTCTTGGAGGCCACGATGCATGGACCGAAAGCCTTGGGGTTCAACAGCTTTGGGGAGGGGGCCTTATCCAGCAATGCTGGCGAGAGAGTGGCAGTTGATGCAGCTTCTGTTGTCTGGGCGCAGCCAGTGTCTCTGCCATGCACGTGTCATTGTCAGTGAATATCATGACTACTAGTGTACCATGATGGTGTCGACTGATAACTGCGGTGACGACGTTTGATTCACACTGCTGTTGTTGTCGTCGTTGATATTGCTGTTGATGATGATGCTTGCGAGTGTGTCCTTAATGTACACGGAAAGATTGGTAATCGTAGTGGTAATGACGCTGAATTTGAGATAGTCTAACTAAATGTGATGCACATCTTGTAGGCCTTGATGATGACGGTGATGCTGCCCTTCTCCATGAGATGGTGATGGCGGTGGCGGTGGTGCTAGCAAAGCTAGTAATGAGACTGGTGACGATGAACACGGAGGTGTTGGTATTGGTGATGTCTTCTTCATCGCCACCGTCATCGGGTCCTTATGAGGGGTATTAAGGCCCCCCTCCCCCTTAACTACCCCTGTAAGGGTCCCTGTGACTCGTGCCTGTCAGGATTTACGGCATTGACGAGCAGGCGCTGAAGTCGGTCAGCCGGAGCCTTACGGGGTTTCTGATTAGGGCTCCGTTGTCTAGAGCTTCGTTCTTTGCGCCTGCGCAGCGGTATGTAAGACTATCATTGTATGCACATGAGCTTGTACGCATATATGCGTATGTATGTACATGCATAGGTCATGTATACGTATATATGCATACACACACACACACACACGTATGTTTGTGATGGTGATTGCATAGGCTCCCCTCCACTGGCATCTGCGAATGGCATTGATTTTTTGGGCCAGATGCGGGCAAGATCACGGAGGAACCCCAGACTGCGAGTTTCCACCTGCGAGATTCAACCTAAGCGGCACTTCCCGGAGTCAATGTCCCGGCCTGTAGCATAGACGGTGTCTGAGGCATTCCGAAGATGGTCGATGGGGACCTGCCCGGTGCTTGCCGCACAAGGACACTCCGAGAATGTGCGGTTCAGGACGTGTCAGGACATGCTCAGAGCCTTGTGTGGAGAAGCCGAAGAACTCAAAGCAAGAACCCGACGCTCCATCGCGCTCCCAAGAGACTTGAACGGATCACGGTCCCTGGAGGCGTCTTGAACATTGCGCCGATATGTGTCTCGCCCTGGCCTCATCATGTGTGTGCACGGGCACCTAAAAGGGGCATCGTTCTTTTATTGATTCCGGGGGGTATCAGATTCTTTTCATGAATAGACACACTGTCTATATCGATTAGCGACGATGTATACATTAAGATCCGTGCAAAAATAGATAGGCAGAAAGACAGGAAGACCGAAATGTCGGTAACTATCGAAAGATAGAAAGGCGGATAGATACACAGAGTTGCACCATTGCAGCGCAGGTACATGAAGCATGGGCCCACAAGCCCATAAAAAGCCGCCAAATTCCAGAACCCTTCTTCTAAACTCTAGGACCCTTATACTAAACTCTACACCCCGAACGCCGTCTCGTACGTTTCAAGAATAAAGCCCCCAAGGATCATTTGGGAAACTAGTATGGCTAGTGATTAGGGTTAGGTTGGTTTTCAGGCGTCTGGGGGTGTTTATGGTCATGAGGGTGAGGAGGGTCTTCATGGTTACGAGAGTTTGGGGAATAGTGCAGGCCTACCCCACGAGTACTGTAGAGGGACATGTAGCAGAGTTCAGGCATATCCGAAAGATCAAGCGGATGTGCAGACGTTTAACCATGCATCTTTGGATGCAGACATATGCACGCGTGTATGTCTACAAGCGCACATGCCTATGTAGGTAGGCAGGTAGGTAGGTGCAGGTAGGTATGTATGTATGCACGTATGTATCATATGCACATTATGCATTTCTGTATGATATGCACACCTGCACATTTTAGATAAAGGCAAGACTTGTGCGTGGCAGTTTTGCTCGGCCCGGGCCGTGCCCCAAGGAACTTCTCAGGACAATGTGTCCTATTTTTTCCACTCTTCGCAAATTTGTCTGCCCGCCTCGTGATTAAGAGATCTCCGGGCCGAGTCCTCATTCTACGTTGTTGCTTCCAGGATTTGGAGGTGCCCTTACTGTGGTAACATGCTCTTCCTTCCCTTGACACGAAACGACCGTGCTAGGGCACGGCCATTCAGACCCCATACCCGAGGAGTGAGGAGGGTATGGGCTGAGCGATGACCCGAAGTTGCAGTGTAGATTCGCCGTGTAGCTGTGGGGGTAAGGACTTCCTGGTTTGGGGTTTGCTTGCGGGCTGGCGCCTGGCTCCTGGCTTGGTTGAGAGTTGGTCTGGGTTTTCCGGTTTTAATTTTGCGGAGCTGAGGGCGTTTTTGAGCAGTCCTGGAAGGTTGAGGCGGAAATCTCAAGGTCTTAGAACTCCGGGGCGACAGGGCCGTTTTCCAGCTAGCTGTGCTCTATCGGAGTGACAATGGTGGGTTTCGATGCTTGACAGAGCTTTGCATAGTTTAGGTTGTGGTTACAAGGGTGTGCTGTACAGAGCACAGAGCTTCGGATGAATAGATCCCAGATCTCCAGCTTGACTAGCTCCTCCTCCTCCGCTTGCCTTGCCGACACCGCGCAGCGCATGCAACTTCGACTGAATCGTGTCAGACTCCGTTCCAAAAGCTGTCCCCCCCACGCCAGGCGTTTCACCGCGATATTTCTGCACATAACTTTCTTATTGCATCTCGCCTGCACTTGTGAGCGTTGGGGTCATGGGTTTTCAGGAGATGTAAGGTGTTTCGTAGCCTAACGCAGCATCTTCTAGCACAGAGTGAGTGACTTCTTGATGACTTTGCAGAGCTGTTGCATTTGTTGAGCTCACGACTTCGGCCACTAACTTCTTGAGCTGTAAACAGGCCACAGGTGTAGGATCACAGTCTAGAGTCTAGAGCCTCCGATGCTCCATTGAAATCCATACAGAAGACAAGCCCAACACTCGCGACCCGAAACCGGAAGCCCCAAACCCACCCAAACCGAAGCCGGAGCCCCTAGGCCTTCATGCACATATGTATGCATACCTGCATGTATGCATGTAAACAGTTACATGTATACACACACACACAAGACTCGCACTTGTATATCCACATACTCATACAGATGCAAGGTGATTGTTGTGCTTTACATGTTCATTTTATTGCCCAAGCTTGGGTCCGGTTCACTCCTCCAGTCGCGGCTACGGATCTGGTAGAGACTCGCCTTCAGGATGATGTGAAAGACAACACAGCCAAGGCTCCGGAAGGGTTTCAGGTTTAGGCTTGCGTTTGTACATATACTCACACATATACAGATACATATATATATATATATACATATGTATATGTATGCATTTCTCTCTCTCTCTCTATATATATACATATATATATATATATGTGTGCACACGCTGAGACTGATGGGACTACGTTTCAAAGGGTTCCTGGATGTGGGCCGCAGTTTGAGCACGCTCCACATGAAGCCCTCTCGTGAGTGAGCATGCCATCCTGCGGCATGTGTCCTGGCGAAGCAGTTTCTAGAGCGCTTCTCGTTTCGAAGCTGTTGCCTGGTACACGTTTTGAGCAGCCATGCACAAGACGGATGCATCTGCCTGCTTCAGTTCGCTGTGCTTGACTTCGGACTGGCTGTGCGCGCCGACAAGTGGCGCCGAGAGTGGGGAGCCGGCTACTCAGGTTTGCCAGTTGTTCATGGGTTTTGCGGGCACATCACTGCAGCTGCTATTGCCCCCGAGGTTTTTGCTCGGGCTAAGTTACTCGCATGCAGTCTTCTGAAACAAGCAGGTTGTTTGCCTGCTGCAGAGAGCACAGGATCGCATTGCGAAGTTGTGGGATCAATAAGTCAGTGGTCATTGACCTCCGAATGCCCAGACTCGCAACATTGCGGGCGACCCGCGTTACTTTGCCCCCGCGGCCTGGATGCAGCTGACCTGTGGCCACAAGCGGCGGCCTGAGCATTTCCGCTAATATCAGTTAATCAACGATAAATCAAAATGTGCAAAGCAGGGTTATATACACGTTGATGTTCATATGCTTGTGGATATGTTGCACATATGTGACATATGTATTCAACAGCTACTTGTAACAGTCAGTAGTGTAACGCGATGTACACTCTCTAGCCTGCCTGCCTGTTCGCCTGCGCAGTGGCAGGTACGTCGCTTGCCATCCAGAGAGCTGTTGGGTGAGCCTGGCACTCGTCTCTCTGCGTTTCAACCATGTCGGCTTTGAGGGATTTGGGATGTAACAAGATCCTACAACAGTTGGGCCCAGCCTGAGCAGACAAACTTGGATTACTGGCAGAAGAGCCCCAAAAACCCACAACAGAACTGCACAGTGGTTTTGTTGAAGAGCCTTGCAACTGGCGTACAGCTGATTTTCACAGCATGTGGGGCTTCACTGTGGGATTGCACCTCCTCTTCGTGGTGGTTCTATGATGACATGTCTCTTGATGAGTGGTGTGCAGGTCTGCCATGGTCTCTGCCCGCCTATGCTTTGGTCTGGCTTCAGATTCGTAATTCGTATCGCCATTCCCGTTGACAACATGGGAGGGTGTGCGAGAAGTCTTCACACTTCTTCACGGGTTCAATGTTAGCCCGCTTCTTCTTCTGAAGCCTTCAGGCTCACACTACATTGCAGCAGCCGACAGCGTTAACATAGGTCCGTTGACCTTTATTACTCTACTACTTGGCTTCCCGATTTCCATCCCAGCCACAAGTGATGCCTCAGAACAATACGCACATCGTCTGGACCACTACTCCTTCGGCATGCTGATGCTGGAGGCAGGATTGCCGCGGTCGCAGGGCTCCACCGAAGGTCTTCCAACGCCTTTCTCTGTCTCGTCCTGTATGCTTGTCATTGATGGCCTGTCACGTCCAGATTTCGTCTGAGTAGCTATGGCGCCAAGTACTCCAAACCCCAGTCCAAGTGTCAGGCTCCGCTCTTGAGGCATTTGGGGGCTGCGGGTCGGATTTGGTTTTCATTTCCTTTTTGGGGGAGTCTTTCTTATCCGGAGGTGTAATACCCGGCGTTGTTTCCCTCAGATGCTGGGCTCCGAGATATCGCAGATGATGTGCGGCCTGCTGCCTCGAGTGTCGGACTTCATTTGTTCAAAGCTGGTTGAAGCGTACCCGAGCTGAGGCAAAGTTCAGACTCGATTCTAGACCATTGAGGCTTCTCTCTTTCTTGCCCTCAGCTGTTAGATTCATGGCACATGCGTGCTGCGTGCCCTTACCATGGTAAAGTGGTATGGGTCTCTTTCAAGTGCCGACCAACCTGCTCAGATTGGCTCAGTCAGGCCGGCATGTCGAGCGCCCTTAAACCTAGAAGCTTGAATAATTACGAATATGGTCCGTAGGGGGGGCTTCCCTATTACGTGTGTGCTGTACTATAAAAGCTCCTAGACCCGTTATAACCAGAACGTTAAAGTTATAGACCCCTTTCAAAGAGCCTTTTTCTCGCTACTTTAAAGGAGCCTTTCTTTCGGAACTCTGCTTTAATCATTAAGGCTCCTATCTTCGCCTTCGCCTCCACCGATTCTACCCTCTCCGCTCTCTTGCTCAGATGCTCTTCGCGCTCTGGAAGGGCCCGGAGGCCGGTCCTTCGTTCCTCCCACGGCGCTAAACGGATCCTCTAGCCTGTTTTTAGGGCTTCGGATTTCGGGTTGGAAGGCCTAAATCCTAAAATCCGCAGCCTGAGTTCTTCTGAGTGCGAGCAGAGAGATTAAGATTCCGTGGCTGCGCACCCCCGTCTTGCTTTGTCTCAGCCTCTCCTTACCGGGCAGGTTGATGAAGAGGACTGGGCCCAAAGTGGCGAACTTTCGGACCAGGTAAAATCCTGGAGGCCTTGCAGGGATGACGGGATGAGTGATGGCCTCTCTGGGAGACCCTGTAAGAGGGATATCGGTTCCAAGGGGTTCACCTCGCGCCTGCGGTTTGACGCTTTATGCATACCGTTGGTCATATTGTTTTGCCAAGAGCAGCCGTTGGTTGTGCCAAAAATGTGCCTATGTATATGAATACATACTGTGTTTTTGTTCATTACATCTGAGAGTATATATGTGTGGATATATGTATACGTGTATACAGTATACATGTTTATATGAATGTGCTCGTATGTACATATGTATATATGTATACACATGCGTATACATGTATACGGTGACATGCATATATGTAAGGACGGATGTGTGTATACGGAAACATGTACATTATTGAGGGGGGGGGGTCCAAAAACTCCCATAAAGCTGAGAGTTTTTGTTTGGTTGCCGGCCTGCTCTCAAGCTTTGACAGGTCCTCCTTTCTGACAACACGCTCGGCCCGGGTCCTCAGCAGCACTGAAAGCCAGAGAAAGGTTTACTATGCATTGCTACAGAGTCGCTGTAACTGCAAGTACTTACTTTAGGGGTTCCTATAAATTTTACCATGTGGTTTCCGGAAGGGGTTGCCATAAGGTTTGCTACACAGGTTATTGAAAGGAATCAAGTTTGCCCCCTCGCGCCTGGAAAGGCTTGGAAAGCCTGGTGGAAGACGTGTGTGCGCCTTTTCCAATCCTTCCACAACGGAGGAGACCCGGGGCAAAAGCAGTGGATCCTATCGCTCCCGATGCCTGTCATCCGCTGCTTCGTAGCAAACATGGATGGGGTCGGGTCGGAATAAGTATGCATGTATCCCCTTATGCTCCTGATTAAAGTATAGTACAATGTATACCGAAACCCCGTTCTAATTTTTCAGGACCCTAGGTCTTCTACATACAGGCGTGCAAACGCAGACCGCCAAGAAGTCGGAGCAACAGTCACTGAAAACAGGGTTTAGTAGGCTTTCAGGGTAAGTAGCAAGTGACTCTACTTTGCTATACTTTCCTGTGCACTTTTTCGTACATAGTGTAATGTAATGTCTTGGGCCATGACAACATACGGTTCTAAGCAGTGGCCACACGGTTATTGTCCCACATTTACTCAGCAACGTATGGTCTTATCCTCTCACATCCGTATTTCGCCATATCAGCATACAATCTCCAAGCTGAACATCACCGAAGGTCTTTTCGCAGGCGACATCCTTCGGAAGGTGTTTTACAGACCCTCGCAGCTTAGGCGGACTGCTGAGTTGGAGCCCTGGCTCCGAACGAAACCGGTTCCAGAGCCACCTCTGCAAGCCTTAAGAAGGTGCTGTGTGTCGAATCTCGATGGATCGTCGGTGCTGCAGGAGCACATGCTTTGCGTGATGAATTCCTGGCCAGAGCCCCAGACTTGCTGCACCCACAACACCAAACGCATAACAGCCATCGTCCTTAGGAGCCAGTATAGGAGTTTATGCTGTGACATACACCGTGTTTCAGCTTATAGGGGACGTACTCGGCGTTTCTCACTGTTTCTACCACTGTTGTTCCTGCTGTGCAAGTGGATTCACGAGCGCTTGCTTGGGCTGCTTTGCGAATGTGGCCCAGGTAAACAGGAACCCGAATAAGAAGCAGCTGGCGATCGACGACCACTGCGACTTTTTGTCGGCGTCTCTTGGCCGAAAGGGTTTTTGAATTGGAGGTTGTCCAGCAACAGCCGCGAGCAACTCCCAGGTGTCAAAGCAAGTTCCAGATCTCTGTTACATTTCACCTTACGAAAGAAGTTCGAAAGCCGAAGTATGCCGCCTTGCGCCTTGTTGTTTTCGGGCCCATCCCGATAAGTGCTGTTCGATCTTTTTCTCCCAAAGTCTGAATGTCGTTGGGCTCACATGAACCGAAGCAGCTCGAGACTGGGTGATTTTGTCCTGGTGCGGTTTGTTGGTGTTGCCAGGGTCCTGTCGCGGATGCCTCCTTTAGATTAGAAGGTCTAGGGCCTACTGCAAACCCTGCGACCAAGGACCGTGAAGGAGATTGCGGCACCTTGCGCAGACGTTCCCGAAGGCAACATTAAGACAGCATTCGGGAGCTGAGACTCGCTGCAGCCAATAGGCCTATGTAGATATGTGTGTATGTATGTATATATATATATACATAAAAGGGGTTGCCTCTAACACTAACTAGCACCTCGTCGTTACAAGCCTTGTGCAGACCTTAATTCAACCCTTAACCCGACCTTAAAGCAACCCTTAACCTAGCCTCTCCAAGCCGTAAAGCAACCCTAAACTTAGCGTCCTCCAAGCCTTAAAGCAACCCTTAACTTAGCCTTCTCCAAGCCTTAAGCAACCCACGGCTCCCCGGCTGAAGGTTGTACTACGATTTTCACTGAACTAGGGCTCGTTATACAATGCTTCAGCCCGGGGCCGGGTAGTCCAACCCTTAACTCCCGAGATAAGGGTTGTACTACGGGTCCCCGGCTAAGGCAAGGGTTGTACAACGATTGTCCCTGAACCAGGGCTCGTTATACAATGCTTTGGCCCGGGCCGGGTAGTACAACCCTTAACTCCCGAGCTAAGGGTTGTATAAGGTTTGTACTACGCTACGGGTCGTTAAGGGTTGCTTTATGGTGCCCTTAAGGGTGGCATTTGGAGCTCCGGAATATATACATATATACATATACGTATATATATGTGTATTTTGAAATAAACACAAAACACACACACACACATTTCTTGTGTATACACACATATGTAGATATATGTATGTATATGTATATATATATATATATAATGTATGTATACAGAGAGAGAGGTATGTATATATGGAAAGCTGAATTTTGCCACCCGTGGCTCCTTTGTAACAGTCTTTCGCTTCGTCCGCACGCAGGGCGAAGAGGCTAAGGTGACTTAGATGTGTGTGTGTGTGTGTGTGTGTCCATCCCTGTTCCGAAGGGCCGATTGTGTGTCATGCAGGGGGGCAGTGGACATTCTGGAAGGCACTGCCCAACGAAGACCTTTCCAGTTTGTCGTGATATGGATTGGGGACGCTCAATCCACGTACCTGCTTAGTTTTTACAAGTCCTTTCCGATGGCACGGGGGCCAAGCCACAAACCCCTTTCCGAGCAGTGTTTGAGTGAGGGCTTGCATTGGTCAGTTTCTTACTCAGTTCCTGTTCAAGAGTTTGCCTGTGAATGCGACAGTCATGAGTGAGGGTTTGCACATGTCAGTCTTACATGAGTGATTCGAGTCTGTCCTATGGTAGTACTTCAGATTGTATGTTCTGACTTTCTCGTGCAGCCTCTGACTTTCCCTGACAGCTGCTGACTTTCCCTGACAGTATGCATTGACAGATCAGACCTGCGACACGATGTGTCAAGTGTGCTTCACGACGGCATTCCCTATGGGCGCCGTGTCTCCCAGAGGTAGCTCTGGCGTTGACTTTCCCGATTGACTGTATAAGCATTGGATGACTTTCCCTGATTCTATATCCATGCTTGCAAGCTGACTTTCTCAATGAGCCTTCACCGAATGCTTCTACCGAACTCTGAATGCTGACTTTCTCATTGACTGTCTATGATCAAATCGACTTTCCCGAATCTGACTTTTTCGCTGACTTGTCGCAGGTCTTTGGCTACAAATCGAGTTTCTGAGCTGTACTTCTGGGTAGTTGCTGATCAGTTTGCCATGGATTCTTCAGGAAAGAGACGCAGTACCCGCACATCAACCCCTCCCCCTCCTCCCCCACCTCCTCCTCCCCCTCCATCCTCCCCCTTCCCCCATCTCCCTGTGCCTCCCCCTCCCACTTCCGCCCCTGCCCCTGCCCGTGGTACCACAGCGAAGTGGATTCCACCCCCCCCTCCCCTTCCCCCTCCCGCCTTCCCCCCGCCACCCCCCACTCTTGCAGTTTGCCCAGCGCCTGCCTCATCTTCTTCTTTGCCGGTCCCTTCTGCATCCGATGTTGGAGCGAGAGCTACAGATGTAACTCCTACTTTGATTGCTGCACGTGCTGTAAATGATCGGCAGATTCCGCAGCAAGAGGTTCCCCCTGCGATCACTCTTCATGCAGACGGCACAGGTTTCCGGTTGTCGTTTCGATCGGTGGCTGATTTCGCTGAATACTCAGCGATCATGGCAGCAAACTTGACACATGTCCGAGGCCACAGAGATGTGTATGCTGGCCTCAACAATTTGCTTGACATTCAGCAGTCTGTTGTTTCTCAACGGAATCAGTCAACAGCATCTGTTCAGAGCCAGCAGTCAGCCATCACGTATCAAACGGATGATTCAGCCCAGCCAACAAAGCGACTTCGGCAAGTTCCTGGAAGTGAAGTTTCTCTCGTTGCAGATCCTAACAGCATTCGACTTCGTGCAATTTGTGATCAGATTCCTGGTACTCATGCAGATCGCGTAGGGTGGCAGCTCAGTGCGGACCAGACTTACGTCTTTCGAGTTAGACCTTTGCAAGACTCGTATGAGCATTTTGAGAATCGATCTCTTCTCAAAGGGCATGTGGAAGTTGAGTGGGAGCAAGATTCAAACTTCTTCGTGATTCCTGAACTTCGTGGGTTGGAAGTGCGAGATGAAGAAGCGAAGCTGATACGCGTGTATTCATCTAGCTTCAATTGGGTCGCATTATACCCCATGTTTACTGCTCTACGTCACTTGATCAGTTCCAGCCCTGGCCGTATGAAATCGGCATGTGAGATCTCGGCAAAGGTACCGGCCAATCTTGAGTTGCAGGTTCCCAGCTCTCTGATGCAAAGCACGGCGGACTATCTGATCAGCCTGTTAGGTCTTCCTCCCCACGCTGTCAATTCGACAGCATTGAAGTATGTCTCTCAGGCAATTGCAGCAGCTGACCAAGCCGCAAACATTCATTCTGTGGAGCTTCGTTCTTTGTCGAGTTCGTGCAAGTGCTTGAGCATCCACTTCACCCACTTTGAGAGGACCATGATCAGGTCGCATGCTTCTGCAGCAAGGATTGCTCGTTCTCCTGTTGCACACAACACAACAGTGGCAGCGGCTGCATCAATCCTTCTTGAGGGAGCGATCCGACCTTGGTGAAATGCTAGTGACAGCAAGTGGTCCCCACCAATTTCCTTCTATGCTAGGGCTCACACTTCAGATGCAGATCAAGCACAAGAGGCAGCGGCCAAGTACGGTGGCATTCTGAGTGAGCGTCCGGTGTGCATTTTCGGACATGCATTTAATCGTCAAGGATCCCTCACACCTCCCCATTCAAGAATCCCCATGGGAGGGGTCGAAGGTGACCATTCCTGCAGCTACATTCGTGATGTTGCCCGTGCCAAAGATGGCAGATGGGTCTTTCGCTCTTCATGTTTCATCCCGGAAGCGCTTCTTGTTTTTTGGAGGGTCTGAGTGCAACATGCTGCTTTGACCGGCCACGTCTTCAAGTCTCTTCCGTTGTCACCTGCTTTGCACGTTTACATGTGACGAAAACCTGCCAGTTAAGATTGCGAGCTGTGCCAGCAAGGGAAGTGCAAGTGTATTGCAAGGGACGTGCAAGTGTACTGCAAGTGAGAAGAGCAAGTGTGATGCAAGAGTTGTGCAAGCGATGTGCAAGTGTAGCAGTTCGGCAGCAACTTGAGCAGACTTGTTTGCCTACGGAGCCTTTTGATTCGAAGTGTCGTTAGTGATTCCGCGTATTCAGATTTGTTGATAGATCTGAAACCATGGCATGGAATGGGCAGTGGGACAACAGCACAGGGTACGGGAGGTCCCAGCAATCGTGGGGTCAGCACCGCTATCAGCCGTATAGCTCGGGAAGTTGGACTGACCCCAACCTCTCCAAGTCTGCACCTGCTAGTCAGCCACCTCCACTACCTCCGCCTCCTCTTTCTTCGGCACCTTCATCTTCGCCGTCTACTCCCATGCCATGTCATCAAGGTCCTGGTCTTGTTCCTGCACTACCGAATGGATGGGCGTCAGATCGTGATCATTATGATTCAACGGTGCTTCATGGGTTGTCCTTTCGTAAGTCCATCGAAGCCACCCCGTGGTCGCGGAAGAAAGGGATCGCAGGAAAAGACCCACTCAGCATTCCTGTTCAGGAATTCCTGTTTCATGGAGTCTCAGATTGGCGTCTTCGAGCATTGAGTCATGGCAAGTTTTTCAGTGTTGTGCCAGTTGCTACGGTTGCCGAAGCAGTGTTCATGTCGCAAGTGACGAAGAACCTTCGAGATCGCAAAGTTGACATCGATGCAGTTGCTACGCATCTTTTTCAGGCCGCTAATCCATCTACAATCATTCCCAACAAGAACACGGATTGTGCAGCTCTGTTTCAGCCGATGGTTGACAAGATCGTTCAGCTCATGTTTGACAACATGCCGGTGTCTGCAGGCGTCGATCAATCTCAGAAGTTTCTTCAAGTTACGGAAGAGCTCAATCGCCGCCGTGAACAGTTACAAGCCGCAGGACTTCCCGTTACCCCCACGAAACCCGCTTTGCAAACACAGCTCCCGGTTGCCTCGCAATCTAGTGCTCCGTGTCCACAATCCGTGACACCACCGCAGACTTGGGAGAGTGACCTCAAGCGTAAGATCGACAGTGTTCCTGCCGAAGCCCTGAATGATCACAAAGCCCGACTAAAGGGATCAGGAGAGGGTGACGTCGACAAGTGGATCCAGAGCTTCAAACGACCCCTAGGAAAGCGCTTTGTCGATTTTCAAGAACACATTGTGTCTGTCTCCAAGCTTGTGCAGATCAACTACGGAGGCAAGGAGAAAGCAAAACTGCAAGAACTTGCAGTAAAATTCGGGATCTCGGCGACTTTTGCATCTAGGATGGGTATCAAGAGTCTCTCTACGTGCATTGCAGCAGCAGCCTTTCAGGTTGTCTGAATTGCACACAGCCTTGCTTCCAATCAACTCTCCGCAAAGGAGATTCGGTCAGCACATGTTCTTATTACAGAGGTTGGCAAGTTCATGTCGTTTGTGCTTCAGTTCATTCCGCATGTGGACAAAGTGATGGCCATTTGGTTGCAAGGTTTTTGTCATCTGATTCTACTGTTCCATTACTCCAGGGGTACTTCGCCAGAACAACGGCTGCTTGAAAAATTGCGCAAAGCTGGAGTCACGCCGTCTGATTACACGTTCACACGGTTCCAGAGTCCTTGTGCAGTTTATTTGAAAGCCCCCGTGTCCTGGAGTACGCGTTCTTCGTTCAAGCAAAGAGACAGATGGATGTATGTTGGAAGTACTTCAATTACTATTTCGAAGCGTGAATTCAACCGGCAATCCAAACTCAAGCAAGTTCTCCGTGAGCAATATGTTCAAGTTGAACCGGCCATTCGTATTTGGGCTTCGCTGGGCAGGTATTTCGACTTTTCTACGCTTTGTCTGTCTGTTCATGATGACTACAAACAAGCGTGGGTGCAAGAGCATGTCCTTATTGATCGATGGCAACCCAGATTGAATTCACCGTTCATTGACCGTTTCTTCATTAAGTCTGCATTGGGATTCAAGAGACTCAGGCCACGTCCATCTCTCAAGAATGTTTCATTGTTTTCCAGACTTTGGGTCAAAGTTCGAAGACGTGCCGCTTCAACAGGTACTCCGATTCGATGTTTGATGGACAAAAGCCAAGCGTGGTCGCTCTTGTACGATTTGGCATCGTTGACCTCGGCATCTTTCTCTGCTGCGAAAATTGTCAGATCTGCCAAAGTCTCGACGTTAGAGTTGTACGCGATGTTCCGCATGGCCAAGATCATGGAGCAGCCTTTCAGATCTAGAGTGGTACAGCTGCTCAAGTCTGCGCTCAAGTTTCGTAACTGCTCTGTACCCCGACATAACAAGTCAGTCACTCTACCATTTCTGTCTCACCCCACTTTTGCTGCCCATGTCTCTTCTTTTCTGTCTCATACCATTCAGCAGTTCAAAGGCATTTGCATCCCGTTTCACCTCCCCTCTAAGACGCCGAGAGAGTCTGCTCCTCAATCGTTGGGCTCCATTCTTCACAATCACTTTGAGTGGGAGAAGCAGCTTGCTGATACACCAGTTGATCACCTTCCATGCAGATGCCAACAATTTCAGCAGCAGCACCCCAATGTGGACTTGGTGGATGGACATGTGGCTACTGGACTTGAGACGTTGTCATTTCGCCAACCTGTTCTTAGAGAACTTGCTCAGGCCAACTCTAAATCCCTTATCTTCCCATCAAAAGCCAAGTACATCAAGGAGGCGACCTCTTCGTACAAGAGTTGGTGCAAGACACATTTTATTCCCTTGCATACTCTTTCCATGTGGTTGCAGTTCATTCATTCTGAGTGGCAGCTTCACCTTCGCCATATGTGCTTATGCCCGAAATTCCAGGAGTGTCATGCGTTGCAGCTCAAAGACATCGTGTGTACAGATTGGGTAATTCACCTTGCTGATCACGAATCCACTCATCTCATGGTTTTTTGCCCCAGATTCTATTTCCAATCCTGCCATCGAGTATGGTCAGATGTCAAGGTGTTCAGCCCTATGCCCATGTCTGTTGCGTCAGCGAAGCTTTTTCTTTGTGCGCACGTCCCGTCACCACTGGTTCGCAAGTACCCTTGGGGATTCAAGTTGGATGCCAATCTGCCTGTGGGACAGATTTTTCTCAAACGCAAAAAGGCCTTCAAATCAGGACGAACCATCATCAGCTACAAGAACACAGCCTTGGGCCCTATTCTTAGGGCAGCAGCGATTTGCATTGACCAAATGGTCAACACAGTATGGCCTGGTTCTTTGTCACGCAGTGTTCCACAGATTTGGCATCACATTCACCAGGTGTTCAGACAGTGTCCGTTGGAAGTTGAACTTGAACTGCTCAATGACGATCTGGTCGGGTTCTTTAATTCCGTGCCACAAAGCCGTATTCTGGAAGCAGTGGAGATGTTGGTTCGCATGTTCGCAGCAAGGCACCCTGATGTCAAATTGTCAGTGTGCATCAACGAGAAGAGCAAACACTTTCGTTCAATTCATGGGAGGATTTCTAATATTCGTCGACACTTCGATTGGAAGACCATCGATCCATTCGACTTGGTTACCATTGTTCGTCTCAGCTTCGAATGTGGCTTGTTTGTGGCATTGAATCGAGTATGGAAGCAAGTTGATGGTACGTCCATAGGTAACCAAATCAGCCCTGTCCTCTCTTCCCTTCCAGTGGTGATGACTGAGCTTGGGTGGGCAGCAATGTTTCCGCAGATCTCGAGCTTCCCTTCTACGTTCCTTGCAAGATACGTGGACAATCGTTTGGTGATTGCACCCACCGAGGTGCACAAAACAGTGCCTTTTCAAGTCTTCAGCCAAGAAACCTTTTATGGCTCTCCGATTGTTCTTGAAGATGTCGGTGATGGTCACTTTTTGGGATTTGATATTGATGTCCGAAACCGAACTATTTATTATATCCAGCCCAAGTTCCTTTGGCAAGTTCGACATCCCATGAGTGCAGGCAGCGAACGATTGCTGGTGTCAGGTGCGAAGTCGAGAATCTCTCTTATCCGTAAGTACACTTGGCCAACGTGCCAAGCAGAAGTCGCCGTTCATACCTTTGTACGGTGGTTAGCGAACCTCGGATACCCATTTCGCCTGTGTGAAGCCTTGATGAAACGATAAAAGCGGCTTGCAATCAGATGACAGTCGTCAGCAGACCTGCAAATGTTAGCGAAGTTGATACGTGTGTACTCGCCTAGATTCAATCGGGTCAACCGAAAGCGAGAGATCACAGTGACGAGCAAGGGATACGCAAGCGGATTGCAAGGGATGTGCAAGCGGATTGCAAGTGACGTGCAAGTGGACTGCAAGTGATATGCAAGGGTATGCGAGGTTTGTGCAAGTGCAATGCAAGTGATTCGTGGCAGTGTCTTGCATGCAATGTGCCCGCTTAAGATCTTTTAATTGCCGTGTTCAGTTCCAGCGTTCGGCTTTCAGCGGTACACGCCATGTCGGATCGATCCCGATCGCGTTCTCCGACTGTTTCGTGGCGATTTTATTGGGTGAAAAATCAAGGACCCAATGGCAATGAAACGTGGTGGAAATCTTGGTTTCCCGCCACCTCTCGCTGGATTTCGGATCGTCTGGCTGCTGACAATCAGTGGCACCGAACTTCTCAGACGACTTCTTCGGTGGACTTGAACCTCCCTACTGAGAGCGCTAATTC
Organism: Symbiodinium sp. CCMP2592; assembly: GCA_905221615.1. NCBI lineage: Eukaryota > Dinophyceae > Suessiales > Symbiodiniaceae > Symbiodinium > Symbiodinium sp. CCMP2592. Next base: position 50,782 of record CAJNDT010005895.1, on the reverse strand, counting down.
TTTGTCACCCCGAAAACGCAAGCGAGATGCATCACCGTAAGAGCATTTATCATGTTGGAACAGCAGACGACTTGTCTGCTTAATTCGTTTTCCCAATTGACATTTTTGGGACAATCATCATTCCTGGATTAGAGCGCCTGCACCACTGAAGTGGAACCGTCTTTGCGCATTGCAAAACAGCGCGTAGGAGCATTACGCTCGGTTTTATGCCTTTTTCTTCATTTCTCTCTCCCCTCTCTCTCTCTGTCTCTCGGGAAGCCGAAGGAGTTTTTCTTGTTTACTCATGTGATGCCGCCAGCCGTTTCCGTCTTGTTCTCTCGGCACACCGATATGGCTTCCAGTCAAGACAATGGGGTACCATATGACGATCTTCCTGATGATGCCAGCTCCTGGTCTTCCGCTTTCGATCCTCCCAAAGACTCGGCACCCACAGAGGTGGCGTCTTGGGTTAAGAAGTCCTCCAACAAGTGCAAGAAGACCAAGAAGTCCAAGAAGTCAAAGAGGGTGAAAAAGGACCGGTTACTAAACAAGTCTCCGAAGTCGACGAAGTCTAGGAAGGAAAAACGTGAGCGTTCACCTGTTCCTTCTGAAGCAAGTGATATCACGCTTGGGGATCCGATGCAGTTTCACCGAAATCCTGGAGCACGGTCAAAAGCTTGTGCAAAAATGCTGATCAGAGCTAACCTCCGCTGTGCTTGCCATTTTTGGTATGTTGCACAGTGTCCCAACCGAAACGTTTGATTCTTTTTTGATTTGGTCACCGGGAGTGTACAGGATTACATGTCACTTGCTGAAAAACTACCAGAGCAAGAGTTGTGCCCCCGTGTCCTGGAGTACGAGTTCTTCGTTCAAGCAGAGTGAAACGTGAGCAGTTGCGTCCGTGTGCCAGTGTCACTGCAAGGGTGTTGCAAGGGATGTGCAAGGGACGTGCGAGTGACGTGCGAGGGACGTGCAAGGGATATGCAAGTGACGTGCAAGTGATGTGCAAGCAAGTGTTAGTGCTGAGCATCGCAGTGTTTTCGGCCAAGAGACGAGATCATCTGAGTAAGTAAGCATGCCGACGGTGCCACCTTCGGATCCTAACATCGATGAGTTCCTGAGAGCGCTCACTCATTCAGCGCGTGTGAGATTGCTCAACTTTGTATCACGACCACAACTTCGTCAAGCTCTCGTACTTCAGTTGACAGCTTTTGTGCGTGACGGGACAGAAAGAATGCTGCAGCAAGAGTTGCGTCGCTTGGATGAGAGGGATAGAGCAAACCTGCGTGAAGAACGCCCTAGCAGTAGCGGAGCTTCAGGATCACGTTCGTCCAGATCCCACCCCTATGCACCTCTGCCAATATCGAGGAGTACACCGAGTGCAGGCAGTGACAACCCTTCGTCCAGTTCTGCACCTCCCTCCCTCCCTCCCCCTGGCCCTCCCCCTCTTCCCCCTCCTCCCCTCCCTCCCCCTCTTCCCCCTCCCTTCTTCCCCCCGCCCAGTACCAGTGCTCCTGTCTTTCCACCCCCAGTGCCACTAGCAAGCTTGGCGCATCGTGTGTCTGAACCTCCTTTGGTGTCCAATGCTGCTTCGTCGTCGGCCGCACCTACATCTTCAGCCGCGTCAGGTACTCCGATTAGATCCAAACCTATGCCTACCAGAAGACGTGTATCACGCCGACGGCGACGCAGTCAATCTTCTGATCTTAGCTGAGTATGACTGATGTGACAGGATTTCACTTGTATCTGTAATGCATGCGAGTGCTGGAGTGAGAAAACTGTGCCGTGGACGCCAGTGCTGAGAGTACTCGTTTACTCGTGTTGTGGTACACACCAGAACAGTGTTGCAGCACCCTGCTCAAGTCTCGTTCCATTGCGCTAATGTCGAGCAACTCAGCGTGCGATCCGTTGGCACCTCTTCAACGCTGGATTTCCTACACACAACAGGAGCTGATCACAATCAGAGGTGAATTCCGTCATTTTCGTGAAGAAGCATTGTCCGTCCAGAAGATCCAACAAGCTCAACTCGACGTGCTCACCACACAAATCAGGGACACTGAGGCTCAGGTGGCGGAAGTTATGTCCGCCACCACAGAACTGTTTCAGAAACTTCAGAAGACCAACGAAGTGGTGGGGAACTTGCTGACGGATTTGAATTCTCTTCAATCTGTGACTACTCATTGCGTTAATTCTCTTCAACTTCAAGAAACAACAGAGTTGCCCCCAACACTTCCAGCAGAAATTGAAGTCTCAGAGTGAAACGAGAGCAGTTGCAAACAAACGTTTGTGAGCCAGTGTCAGTGCAAGGGTGTTGCAAGGGATATGCAAGGGACGTGCAAGTGACGTGCAAGGGATGTGCAAGAGTTTCTGCATGGGACGTGCAAGTGACGTGCAAGGGACGTGCAAGAGTTTCTTCATGAGCCGTCTTGAGTTGCAGCATTTGACATCCAGTGCAAGTGTGTAGGTTGTCCATTATGAAGCGCAAGGCTAGCGAAGCCAATTTGCCTTGGAGTACCAGCCGCGACTACAATTTTCGGATGTGGGTTCGTGTACGCAGTCGGGCAACCGGACACGAGACTATTATTCTCCACATCCAGTTGTCAATCAACGACTCCATCAACGTTGCCAAATACCTTGTCGCGATGCAGCTTTGGGAGAAGTTCGGCTGGTGGCCTAGGTTGCACACCTTCCAGCTTGTACAAAACTTTCGTCACCTTCGATTTACAGAACCTGTTACGACTGCTCAAACCCTCGAACCAGTCGATTTTGTCGTTACGGTATAAAAAGAGCCCACCTCTTTGTCAAGTCAAGAGCAGTGACGTGCAAGGGATGTGCAATCGGAATGCAAGTGATGCGCAAGTGAATTGCAAGTGATATGCAAGGGTGTGCGAGGTCTGTGCAAGTGCAACGCAAGGAGTGTGCAGTTTTGCTTCAAGCATTTGGAAAATTGTGTAGACCCCGAACATCATGGATTGGGCTGCTTCTGATGTGCTCGATAACGTCTTGATGTACGTGTTGCCGATCAGAACCAGAATCACATTCATTACCCGTCTCGATCCAGATGATGACTTTGAAGAGGCACAACCCATTACTGACACCATGGTGGCGTACACCTTTCTGCGACGTGGGATACAGGAGTTTCGGCTGTCCTCTTCGACTAAGTGGACCATGGGTTTTCAGTCTCTGCATACCACCATCCGTTTTGCACAAATCAATGTCGTGGCATGCACCATGTTGAGCAGCCCGTCAAAAAGGTGGATGAGAGCTGTCGTAGGTCTAGCACAGGAGCGTTTGCGAGTGAGTATCGTGTCACTAGCCAGCGTTGCGTACCAAACTGCAACTCAATGTTGCATGTACTTTGATGCCGATGCGGAAGAAGCAGAAGTTGAATTGCACTTAGTGCACAGACTGCGCTTCCTGAGGTTTCGTAGCCCGCTCTCCTAGGTGTCTTGAGCATAAGACTCTCCCATGAATTTCAGTGAAAAAGCAGCAATGGATGTGCAAGGGACGTGCAAGTGACGTGCAAGGGACGTGCAAGGGATGTGCAAGTGACGAGCAAGGGATGTGAAAGCTTCTACAACGAGCCCAGTCGGGCTTGTGTGTGTCCATCCCTGTTCCGAAGGGCCGATTGTGTGTCATGCAGGGGGGCAGTGGACATTCTGGAAGGCACTGCCCAACGAAGACCTTTCCAGTTTGTCGTGATATGGATTGGGGACGCTCAATCCACGTACCTGCTTAGTTTTTACAAGTCCTTTCCGATGGCACGGGGGCCAAGCCACAAACCCCTTTCCGAGCAGTGTTTGAGTGAGGGCTTGCATTGGTCAGTTTCTTACTCAGTTCCTGTTCAAGAGTTTGCCTGTGAATGCGACAGTCATGAGTGAGGGTTTGCACATGTCAGTCTTACATGAGTGATTCGAGTCTGTCCTATGGTAGTACTTCAGATTGTATGTTCTGACTTTCTCGTGCAGCCTCTGACTTTCCCTGACAGCTGCTGACTTTCCCTGACAGTATGCATTGACAGATCAGACCTGCGACACGATGTGTCAAGTGTGTGTATGTCATATGGGATGCTTTTCCGCCAAGCGTTCTGCATTCTCAAGCCAAGCCCTACGAGCGCCAGCGCCAGGTGAACTGTACAAGAAGGTGTCGTTTGTCCTTCAGGCCTCGGATTGTGGAGGGTTTCGAACTGTACGGTTCTGGGGCTTTGGGATGGCGGGTGTTCGGAGTTCGCAATCTCGGGGGAAAGGGACTTCAGGACTGTGCTGTTAAGCTTGGCCTTTTGCTACATTTCGGCAACCTTTGCGTTTGGTTTATGTGACAGCAGGATATTCACGAACCGTGCACGGTGTTTTGGGTTTAGCTTGGAACGGCTGCGTGTTAGATGAAGGGCTGCGGCTACTGCACGTCATTTGGAGTGCATAACGTTTCCACTTTCGGGCTAGTAGCAGCAGCTTGGACACAAGTTCCTACGAGTGGCCGTGGGGCTGCACCTCAACATCTAATCCAAACGGCAACCTAAAAAACGCACAATGCTCGAGCTGAAAGAGTTTCCAGCTGCTTTCGACTTCAAATTCAAGCCTTGGAGATCTTTGCAACCTGCGACAAAAGGCTTTGTCTAGCTTTGCCTTCTTTGGCTGCCAGGGGTCGCTCAAGTGTTGGAGAAGACATATGGTCGAAAATAGGGGATCCTAGTGTAGTACCCTGAATAGTAGGATCTCATCGTAAGGGCCCCAAACTAAGGTACCCCTGATTTTCGGAAACTCCCACATCACCCCAAACTACATCCTAAACCCTACCCTGAACCCTGAACCCTAAACCCTTCCCAAGGCCCCAACCGTGCACAGAGGGGCCTCGAAGTCCCTTCCGGCCGAGGTGGCCTCCGAGTTGATCAACCCGACAGGGAAAACCCGATGGCAGGCCAGCTTGTTGGAAGGAAACAGCGATATATATATATATATATATACATATCACTTGTTTGTTGGTCTAACTGACCGAGCTAATCTTGATTTTTCTGTGTGTGTGTTCATTCTTCCCATACTCATACTTGCGAGTACTTGAACTGCTTGCCGTATGTGCAGTTGCTGATTACGTACAACAGTACATGTGGTCTTATGAACTTGTCGTTCAACCATCGGTATGCATGGATTTGTTGGGATCATTCTCATATTTGTTGTTTGTGACCAGTATGATGATGATGATGGTGACTGTTATCGACGGTTACTGTTTCTTATAGTTAGCATGCTATCATTTTGTTGTCGCCGTTTAGTGTTTTTGTTTGCCTTTACAAACTACTATTGCTTTTTGTTACTGTTAGAAATTCCGTTTATTATTATTGGCATTATGATTGTCATTGCCATTCTTAGTGCTATAACTCTACATCTCAGGGCATTAGCATGAGCATTAGTATCGGACAAAGTTTTAGTATTGGAGTTAGCTGGTTCATTGACGATATTAGTGCGAACTACTCGCGTCATACTGCTGCGAATGCCAATGTGAAAACGCTTGGAATAGCAGCTAGATTATGTAATCTCATCAATATTAAAAGTAGGCTAGTATTATGTCCAACTCTGTGTCATTTCATAGTTCGTCACTTGAGGGGTTCTTTTGTTTGCTTCGTTTGTTGCCAGGGGGGGGGGTCGGCGGGGCTAGGGTTTAGGGTTGAGGGGCTTAGGGGTTTGGGGTTAAGGGTGCCCTTGAAGATCCCCCAAGACCTGAACCCTTGACTCTAGACCCCTAAAGGTCCCTGAAGGATCCTAGCCCTAAACCCCTAAACCCGAAATTCAGGGGCTTTGGAGAGTTTGGGAGCCAAGGGTTCTTCGGCACCTGCTTGAGGCGTATCCCATCATTTTCTTAATTTCACAGCCCAGAACCCCAACACCGCCAAAAAGGCGAAAGCAAATAGGATCTGAGAAGCCCGCAAGTTGGTAGTACTGTTAGTATCAGCATTGGTATTAGTGTTTAAACCAGTATTCACAGCGCTGTTAGTGTGAGCACTGCCAGGAGATCCACTGGCGCCTCCTTAATTTGACCGGAGAAGCTTCCAAGCTGCATGTGCGCTGCCCGGTGCCGGGGTCTCTCCTTGGCCTTTCCTGGAGGGTTGAGGCGGTTCAGGGTTACGGCCAAGATTTTATTTAGGGTTGAGGGTTTTGGGATTCTGGGGCTCTACTTCAGGTTTCCGGACCAATTTGCTTTGCTTGTCCCCGACTTCTCCCAACATTCCGGGCCACCGATGCTGTTCCAGTCATGTTTGGAAAAAAAACCATATGAAAGGCCCATCTATCATTTCGCTCTTTCGGTGCCGATTCGGCTTCAGTTACCTGACTGCATCAAGAGCACCAAGCTAGTTCAGTCTCACCCGAGCAAAACCAGGAGGCTAGACTCACTTTTACCCTGACCCTTAAGCCCAACTCACCACACTAGCCTTTGTTTTTTGAAGCCTCAAAGCCATACCCCGATCCTCCTCATGCCAGACCCGTCGCAAGCACAGAATAAGCACCGAGCCGGCCGCGCACCTGTGGGGACTTTTCGGGATTCCCTTTTCTATAATAGGGGCCTCCAAAGTTTCTTGCAGTCTTTTTTGGGGTTCCTCTTCATTTTGATATAAAATATAATAGACCCACAACTCTGTTCCAATCATGCCCGCCCCTACGTAAGCATCTCATGGTCTCACAGAGGTCCCAGACCGCCAGGGTTCTTCAGAGGAGTGTGGCGAAACAACGCACCTGTACTGCCGAGCAAGCTTTTCACTGGGACTTGTACTTGTACTGTTGCCTGTATTCTGTTTCGCTTGCTTCTATTGCTCTTGGTGCTGCCGCTGCCATTGCCTCTGAGCCCACCGCCACAAATGCGGAGAAGAAATCCATCTGCACAGCGTCGCAACACAATATGCTTTGTATACCCACGCTGTGCAGGAGTGGCCGTCTGGAGCCGATACAACCCATCTTGCCATCGCCATGTGCATGTTTCCATCTACCGTCAAACGATAGAACAAGCTAAAGTCCGGAAGAATCTCAAAATCCCAATCAACACGTACCGTTAAATACCCACAACTGCGACGACCCTAAAGAAGCGGCTGCAATCACACCCTTCTGTGGGCTATCTGCCAGCCTTTCGGAAGTTTGCTGGAACCCGACCAAGTGGGGGTGCTGGCTGTTTGTTTCAGAGTCTAAGGTTGCAGTTTCAGTTCAGAGTTACTCGGGCTTCAGGGTTTAAGCGACTTTTTGGGGTCGCTATGGCTTAGTTGGGGCTTTGCTTATGTCTTGTTGCGATTTCGGGGTCGCCCTGCACCCTCGCCCTAAACCCTAAACCCCACACCCCTAAACCCCGAAACCCAAAACATCTAAGCATCGAAACCTTCAATGTCTGAGACCTCCTCCTTCGGAGCTGTGGCGCAGATCGCCGCCGAGGCATTGGCTTTGTCCCTTCGTACACTACAGGGTGTTATGGTGATTTTGGGGTCTGTTTGGTTTTAACTTGGGGCTTATTCGGGGATTGCATCCCGGTTTAGGGTGGTAGTCGGGTGTCTAGATGGAATGGGTTTGGGGATTTATGTGGAGCGGTAGGTCTTGGGGCCTCGCGCCTGGATGCAGGGAAAGCAGGGAACATGTTTGAGATGTGTCCGAAACCGCCCACAGTAAGTCTCACAGCCGAGACAGCTTGAACCTTCAGCTCCGAACCGTGTGGATGACAGGTCGAGGAAAGCGACGACGAGGTGCTTCTCCCAGCGATGGCTCGAGTATAAGCCTGGACGGTGAGAACAGCTAAAATACAGCCATTATATACCCTTAATATAGCTATCATATACCCTTAATATAGCTAATACATACCCTTAAGATACAGGGGTAGCAATGTGGCGAGAGCTGAGACGCCTCGGGCTGCTTGTTGAGAGTTTGCGTCGTGATCGCAACAACCTGCCTGAGCTCCAGTGAGACCCCGGCCAAGTAGGTTTGACCGAGACCATCAGCAGACTCACAAGCCAGAGACGGAAGCTTTGGCGAGCTTTTACTTCAAGTCGTGCTCGCAGTATACCACCCACAGCTACCGCTCCCCTGCTGCTACGGCAGAGTACTGGGCGAATTCGGCCTCCCAGCACAGCCAGGGTAGTTCGTGAGCAGGATACTTGCCGGATCAAGACGGAGCTCGCGATCCGAAAGCTGATCAACGGTAGCAATAGTCAATACGCGGTCAGACAACACTTGTAAACTCAAGAATAGCTAGCTTCATAAGAACATGGGCTTCTGAATGCTAGACCCTGGCCTGAGTGTCTGTTGGCTCTACTAGATCAACATAACTGTCAACCTTGGAAAACGGTGTCATCCCCACCGGTTCTAGCACCGATGCGAATAGAACGAGCAACATGTAGAAACGTCAGGCATGCATGTATTATCGTCGTGATTTCCCCGTCCAGCGACCATCATCAGCCTCCTCAGTGTCGTGTCTCGTGCTGTCCCCATTCCCATCATCCGCCATTCACCGAGCCAAAGCATTCAGAGTCCATGGGCCCCAAACCACAACCCCAAGCCCAAACACCGCCAAACCCCAAAGCAACAACAACGCCGGCCTGAGAAAGAGCAGCCTATTCCCAAGCTTGGAAGTCTGTTTCCAAGACCCAGGCCCAGCCTACAGTGGAGTCCATGCCATCCGATTCTTCCTTTGGAAGTGATGCCGACCTGGTCGTCACCAAGGCAGGGGGGGATGATGGCAAGTGGTGCGGGGCACAAAGCTTCCGGTGCAAGTCGCCATCCATGTCAACATCTGACGGTTGCACAAGGACCTTCAGATCTCTCACCAGGGTTTTCGGCAGAGCGTCAGCTTTCAGCTTTGCAAGCCTGCCCTTTCAAATGGGCAAGACCTGAACACAGCACCCCAATTCCGATTCCGATCAGTGTAACTCTGAAAGCGCCACGTGCGAAATCACGCTTCGGTGGGATGGAGGTGGGCTCGAACTACAGCGACGAGGCGGACAAGGCCGTGGAGTGTGTCTTTGTTGTTTATCAGTGTCAGTCAGTGTCTTTTGCTCATGGTTTTACTATAGGTTGCGGTTCTGGACTTTCTGCCACAAAGCCCCACTAGGCTTCAGGATGACCAGCAGGACTGTAGACTGCGGAACCACCGTATGCCTGTCTTCTGCGCTGCAGGTCTGCGGCTTCGGCTGTAGCACTTTGAGTTCAGGGAAAATTGGCCGACTTGCACAGCGAGTCCGACGAATTGTATGGACAGCTGACACCAGTTATGGTTGGATGGGGAAGGTCACAGTTCGATCCCTGGGCCTCGAGAACAGGACGCCTTATTCCGAAGTGTCTCACTGCAAATGCCACTGAAACTCAGCACCCTGGAGCCCAAAGCACTTGAACGCAATGCGTCAATGTCCACTCGAAGAAACATCGCAATGGTCTTGTAGTGGTTGGCAAACACTACGAGACTGGTTGAGGTCTGCTCTGAGCTGCGTACCCTTCCCAGGGTGCTTGTTAGATTCTCATCCTGCCGGAAAGGAAGCCTCATACGGCCGAATGTAGGGGCCGAAGTAATTACCAAAACGGTTTTATTATACTTAATATACCACGAAACCCTATTCTAACCATTAAGACTACTTATGCTACAAAACCCTATTCGCATCATTAAGGCTTCTGTATTTTTCAGAAAGCATCCTCCAGGTATCCAGGCTTCCAGCCCTGCGAACCGCTCTTAAGTCCGGGCATCGTCGAGCTGGGTCCCCATGGGGACTGAGGGGTCCTGTCTTGGGGGTCCTTTTGGTAAGGGACCTGCAGGCTTTAGGGTTCAAGGTTTATGTAGGGTGTTGGGTCCATTTTGGCGTCCCCTTCTTTTTAAAGTTGCGGCCACCGTAAAGGAGTGTCAGAGGTTCCGCTTTGGTCGTTGTTTTTGGAGGGTCGGGGTCTCGAGCTTCACCAGGCCCACAGGCCTTTCGAAGAAAAGTCCGCGATGAGCATGTCAGAAAGAACAAGGGGCTGCCCCAAACAAGTCGGGTTCCGCACAACCAGAATTCCAGGATCCTGAAGACAGGGACCTTTAGTATCCCGACTCCCCATAATATCGCTAAAACCGACCCGTCCGTGAAGCCTGAAGAAATCATAGCTAACCATCGATCATCCTACCTGGCCCAGATTTGGACCGAGACAGGGCTCCGTGTCCCTGACAAGGAAATGCTCAAGGTGTGGCTGTGCAGCTTTGTGGAATTCTCTGGAATAGCTCGGTTTTGATATACTGGCTTGTTGATGCGTGGCTCGTATTGCGTTGCAGTCAGAAAAGTAGGCCAAAGATAAAGGCGTCGTCGGCGAGCATTAAATGCGCATCTGTATACAGTCGGACATGTGTGCTGCATCAACGCATGAGGCAGCCGCATGCATGTTCGCTTCAGCCAGCCATGCGCAACTGCTCCTGCGTACGAACGTTCATGTGAGCAAGTAGGCTGCACCCACGTTTGTGTCTCTACGCCAAGCAACATGCCACCACAATCGTGATAGTTGCCTTCGGCATCGTGCATCAATGCCATTCTGCGTCATTTTCACCAATTGCTCATTTAGACTGCGCAATCGCTGCTGTTATGAAAACCGACCTATCACTGCTCTGAAGCTCATGTGGGTGGTTGTCAAAATTAGGGTTTCTTGGGTCTTTATTAGAGTACGGCACCTATTATTTAGGGCACCCAGAAAGGGCCCATAATTTTGACAACCACCCATGTGACTACACTGACACGCCATGCTCATGAGCAGGCAGCGGAGAGCTGATGGCAGCTCGCTCATCTTAGTGTCTTAGTGAGCTCCCGCCAAGTGGTGGCAGCCAAGGCTGCAAAAGCAGCCCTACTGGCGACCAGGGTGGTCGTTTTTAGATGCCTGCAAGAAAGAATGACGAACTAGAGTATGTGGGTCCATGTCTATCCGACTCTATCCTTCTGAAAAGGACGACCCTGATGGTGACCACATGCGCGGTCTGCGGTCCTCGAGCCCCGAGACGGGGTTGCATCCTCAAAGAGGTGCTCGTTCGCTGAGATATGCGATTTAACTGCGCGATAAAAGGCACTTGCCAGCCCCATGGAGGATGTAATTGAATTGTGGAGGATCGCTGCTTGAGCTGTCGAGAGTCTAGAGACACACGTGGTCCTGCCGTAGCTTTCTCCGTGGCTGTTTCATTCCCAGAAAGCCGAGGCGTAGGCTAAAAGCAACCCCACTGAACCACTATCAAGCTTTGGATATGTACCCGAATTCGGAGCCTTACTAAACCCGAAGCCCTACTCCCTCCACTTACACATACCCGGCCTTCCCCAGCCCTAAACCCTAAACCCCAAACCCCCAACTGCAGTTCCCTGGAACTCGCACGAGGGTCGAAATCTCATGGCGTCCGTCGGCTTGCATGTGGCATGGGCCTGTCCGCGAGGCACTGGGGCTGTGGCATGAACAGGTATTTGGGCATACAGAAACAACTTGAATAAGCAACACAACTAAACACAGATATCGAGATATGAGAACGAGACGGACTGCGTGGTAGACGATACATCTGGTACATGGTACATCTCATATAAGATATGGTATCTGACAGATGGTCGACGATTCCGCTTTATGGTTTAATCGTTTAATCTATGATGTATGTAGTTGATAGATTTAGTAGGGCCTTCAGATATGATATATGGTATATGACATGCTATAAAATTTGGGGCTTCTGATATAGGGCGTGTGTTGTATTTCGCTGGTGCATGGCTTGTGTGTGATACATGACGTTTGAACCATAGTGTGATTCACGTCATGTGGTTCATAATTTGTTGTCCGTGTTCTACGTTATCGGTATATGGCATGCGACAATATGTACGGTGTATGATACAGATGATACATGAATTCGGATATGTATATGGTTCATGATGCTGTATGTACATACATCCAGAGACGTGCGTATGTCTGTATGTCTGATGTGTATCCACGCACAAACAGAGGTTCAATGTATGATTCGCTGGTGTATGTGCGTGTACACATCAAGGTCTGGTGGTTCAGGCTCGACGGCTTGACGGCCAAACTTCATTCAATTCACAAGCAAGAAGCCCCGACCATTGAGCGATCCAACAATCAAATGCTTCTATGCTGGTCGACAGCAAAAGAGAGACATCAGCTTACGAGCAGCATCACGTTGCGTGTCTCCAAACTTTAATGAGTTTGCTGTGGAGCAGCCGTCGCCCCCGAGAGCTTGATTCAGGTGGTAGATGAGAATCTCGCTGCTTCGCTTTCTGGGCTTCGCCGGCACGTTGGATGGTCGTGCCTGATATGAAGAAGGGTATGTGGGGCTCGATGATTTAGCGTCCACTGCTGGGAAAAAGAGCTCAAGAAGAATTTGTGATTGTTTCTAGTGCCTGTGCGAGCACTGTATAACCAATCCTCCAACTGGCAACCTTCTTAAACTTTTAGCACTGCCGGTAGGATACTGCTTGTTTGGCTCAGGTTTGCCTAAACTGCGGCAAGCGGCCCGAGTTTCGGTGCGCAGGTTGCGGCGTCGCAAGATTTTGCTGCCAGGTGCGCTGCAGTCCACAACACGTTATGCTCCGCTTATGATGTTTTTCTTCTTGTCTTTGTTTCAATAAACCGGAGGTAAAGGAAGGAAGTGTGCGCACGGTGTAAGAAGTAGAACCACTGGAGGGTAGGGCAGACTGCACTTGGTTTTCTATCGAAAGCAACCAACAGGCGCAACGAATCAATTAGGGAAGCGCACCACACAAGCACATGAACTCGTGCATCTGCTGTTCATTCATTTGTTTATACTGAGTTTGTTAATTGCACTCGTTTCGATACATGAGCTAACGTTCTCCTGATCGACGCATGCTGGTATGTAAGTCTGGCAGTCAGCCGTACATCACGTGGATGTATGCGTGAACACAAACTGCTCCGGTCAGAAGTTAAGGGTCTAAGAAGGATGTTTGCAGGAGTCGAGAGTGACCCAGAATCTCTTGCAAGGCCTGTCAGCGTGCTTGCTGGAAAGGACACCGCGCACACTGCGGCTTGCCCAAAGCTGGACAAGACTAGGCATGCGCAAGCCGTTGCCTTTAGGAATTAATACGTACATATGTACATACATATATACATATATGGCATATATATATACACATATATATATATATATGTATACAGATATGCGTACACAGATATACATATATATATATATATATACATACTTCAAGAGAGAGAGAGAGAGAGAGAGAGAGAGAGAGAGAGAGAGAGAGAGAGAGAGAGAGAGAGAGAGTAAATCTATAGCAATGAACTGTCCAGTGGCTCAGCGGCTTGATTGGATGGCCTTATTGCGGTGTTTTCCTCCGCAAGGCTCCTGTCAAGCTTGTGTCTATGCTTATCCGGGGAAGGTTTCGAAAACCAATGCCCCTACAAGGACTGTGAAAAGGACAAGCCTGATATTCTGAGGCCGGCAAGACATGATTTAGGGTCTTGTCTGTGGATTGGAAGTCAGCCTGTGTTGTCACGATGATTGCAGTAGTTTTGCTTGCAGCGTCTGGGTGAATCTTTAGTGAGCTTTAGTCATTGTCTCGAGGATGATGATGTAGTCTTAGTCCCCCGAAGATTGTCACATGGTGTATGACATATACTGTTCGTATAGAATGTTTTAGTACACATGCAAGCTGTAGTATATAACTTACAATATGCATATGTAATGCAGCATAGAACCTATGATGGTATAGTATGTAATATGTCAACGACTTAGCAATGTATAAAATTGGACATAACATGTTTATTATTCAACACGTGAAATATGATACATAAGCTAAATTCGAGGTTGCCTGCTTCCTTGCCCAGGTGGCCGCGTGCCAGACCTGACAGCCAAGGACTTGGTGGAGAATGTGCCCGAGGCACGAGTTGTATCTTTTTAATTGCATGATCATGTTATATGCGTGATAATGTATTATCTACCGTCTCAGTATAAGGATCACTACAGCCTGCGCATTGGTGACGAAGCGAGCAATGGCAACAATCCGAAACATCAGGAGCAACAACAATGCTGCTACGAGCAGCAAGATCAACATGGGCAATAGCGCAGCACTGTGGAATCCGAGTCGACATCGTAATCTTCAAATAATGAAGAACAGCAATGTGCCATTGCCACGAGCACAAGACAGAACCATTTCATGTCTGCTGTTCCTGTTCACACCACTACGACCAAGGCTTTTGTGACTAGTTAATTGCAGCAACCGCAGTAGGACTAGATCAGTGGTATAGAGAATCTTGAAACACTTGCAACTCGGGTATTGGACGTTGCACAAGAACCACACACGATTGCAACTGGTCTCGATAGCATGATCGGTATCGATCGAAACAGTAGTCGCTCAATTGCCGCCATTTGCCGCCTAGAAGTCATGATGACTACGACAGCAGCGAGGCGAGTAGTACAACTCTTGTCATCACGGCCAGTGGCCTGCGGGGCGTGGCATCTATCACACTGCACCCGAAGTACGGGGCCATGGTCGAAATGGCTGTCGACAGGCCTTCGCATCAGCCTGGCCGGAAGAGGCAGCCTGCACCAGAGACGAACACGTCCCCAGTCAACTTCAGCATTCGCGAAACCTGAACTGGCGTGTCGGGTGTACAGTGCCACCCTGCATCGTTTGAAAGAACGGTTGCTCCTATTGCTCCTGGAAGTGTGGTCTTTCGATGTCAAAGCCGATGCAATGCTAAGGTTGAGATTGCGTCAGTGTGACGATAGCGGGACGGTGGGAAAGTGGCGATGACGACGGGACAATGGTGATATTGCTCATGATGTTGCTTCTGGTCGTTTTCGAAGAGAGCACCAGCATTGCCACGATCCTCGTTAACCACACCCAGCATTATTCTCATTGTCGTTATCCCCCTGAACATCATGTCACAGTCACCATCAGCAGTTATCTCCATCATCCTCGTTAGTATCATCAGCTCACAGAAGCCAGTGGCATCATCACCCCATATCGCTGTGCGTTTTCTCATCGCTGTCAATACAAAAGTTGCCAGCAACAAGCCTGCACTTCTTCTTGTTGCAACCGTGGTGGTCGAAGTAGTGCGAAGGTTAATCCAGCGTCTGCAGGAGCTGGAGCACACCCCAGGCACGACGTAGGGCAAGATACCACGACCAGGAGCAGCTGAGCGACGCGCTGCTTTTGGCCCAGCTGCTGAAAGCGCTGGGGGTGTGCAAGGAGATGCAGTGCTTCGCCAACTCATAGCCCACTAGGTCACTAGGCTCAGTCAAGCCTGCGCAGGGGACATTTCAGAAGGACTTGCCTTGGAACGTCTTTGCATGTCTAGCATGGTGAGTTTTGTGTGTTCATGAGAACCCCCAGCCCTAAATCCCTACATGCCCCAAACGGAAGAAGCCCTCCGCCTCAAAGTGTTGCCGATGTCTCGGCAAGGACGGTAGCATTCTCGGCCAGCAGCCTTTGCTCGAAACAGAGGCCCTGAGCACCTGGCAAAAGTATTATATAGTATTATAGTTAGGTTTTACGGGTATTATTTTGCACAATGTAGTTTAATGAGGCATCATTCATAGAGTCATAGAGTGTAGTATAGTATAGTAGAACATGCTAGCACATATAGTAGATTATAGTCGAATAATAAATCAGAATGTTGTTTACTTGCCGAACAAAATTCTAGAATCTACTATATGCTGCTGTTTGTGCGTGTGTGTGTAAGCGTCGAGTGCCCCGAACGAGCCTTAGTATCGCCCTAGTCCGACTAGCCCTTGAAGCCTCGGCAGGGCGCCCTCAACCCCAGAGAGGCCTCTGAAGCCCTCAACCCCAAACCGTAAACCCCCTTAAACCCCTAGGCTCTAAACCCTAAACCCCTGAACTCCCACACCGCAATTAACCCTTAACCCTAAACCCCTGAACTCCTAAACGGTCCTAAACCGCAGTTAGACCCTAATCCCTGCAGCTTTGGGAGCACATCACGAAATCACGCCGCGGCCTGGCTGCCCTTCTCTTCGGGCGGAACTGTCGCTGGGCCATGGATGGCATATAGTATGGTGGAGTATTGTAGCAGAGTCTAGTCGAATAGCGTTTCATACAGGAGATTGTAGTAGAAACACTGAGTAGAACATGACACCGATGCCCCTTCACTTTTGGAACATTCGTTTCGAACGGCTGAAGCAATCACTCCACCCTAGGCGGACGCCGACAGTACTGCTGACATCACTTCTGCCGTTATTCTGACGTTTCTGCAGGCTTATTGTCAAGATTTCTTAACGGCTGCGGCCGCGATGGAGTCGGTTCAGGGTTCATGGATTTCCATCGAGGCTTCCGCACTTCGCTGCTGCCAGCGGTGCGCGCGCTCAGTGCATTGGGGCAGTGGCCGCTATTGCTGAGTGCCAGGTGCCTAACTAAGCCCGAGCCAGCTATTGAGCCCTACAGCCCCAAACCCCCTAATATGTCATGTTGTCAGGTTTTGGTTTCAGGGTTCCACAGGGGGTGCTTCGAGTTGGGAGAGTGTGAGTTTCGATCCTCTGAAGTCTCAGAGTCCGACCCTTTGCAGCGGCGCCGTCAGATAAACTCGCAAGTTTTGTGGTATTCGGTATAGTGGCAACAATGCACGGAACAGCAGCTGGAGTAGGCAGAGCGTGGAGAATAGCAAGCAGTAGCCAATGAGCTTCGAAGAACCCTGAAATGCTTCATCTGTGTGCCACTGTTCCTCGCAGCCCAACTTGACTGACCGTAGTGGTGGCCTCGTCAAATGTTACATGCTCGTGAAGGACCAGGGTTCATGCTTTCGGGTTCTGAGGGCCTGCATCCTGGATTCGTGTATAAGTGGGTCATATCCTGAGTTCAACTTGCTTGAGGCCGCAAGGGCACGTGACCGAGCTCCCAACGCTGGACCGGGATTCTGCTGTCACTTTGTGTATTCAAGCTCAGGAGCCCTTTTTTGACATGACTGGGGCATCTTTAGATAGGAATTTCATGCGCCTGAGTTGCGCCCGCTTGCATGGCCGCGCTAGCAGGTAGCAGGAGGGAAATCAGTCTCATGAATCGGCCTGGCTATGATGACTACCATGATAATGATGATGATTGTGAATGTGATGATGATAGTTTAGAGCACATGTCTGTGTTGCAGGAGCTTTGCGCCACTCTGGCCTGGCGCGTGCTTGGCGCCGCGCGGCGTGTGCGTGCCGAGGCGTGAGTTTCTGTGGCTTCCGAAACCCTTGAGCCCTCGAGCTGCAAGTCCGTGTCCCGGAAGCCATATTCATGCTTTGCTAGTTTAACATACGGTCAGAAATCTACATGCAGTGGTGCTCGGCTGCAAACGGATTCCATTGAAGAGCTGTTCGGCTTCAGATTTCAGAACGCAGGTGCAAAGGTTGCTTAGGAGCCGTGCTGGCTAGCTGCTAGGCTTGAATGGGGCCATTTGAGCTGGTCTTTCAGAGTCTAAGGATAATCTAACATGTGGATGCCACTGACCACTACAAACTTGCAATATCGGGCCTACGAAAGTAGCAATAGTATTTCGTACGGTTCGCTGAAATGCATTGTTATGGCGCAATATTCCCCGCATGCCTGGTCTATTTGTTTAGGCCCGGTATTGGATTTTCCTTTTTGGTGGCACCTGTGAGTTTGGCAGCAAGGACAGAGAGAAGCTGTTCTGAGCTGTGATTCGGTTGTCCGAAATGTGCAAATGTCAAACCAAGACCATCAAGAAAATAAGCTGTTCATCATAATAATAAAGCTTTATTGAAGCAGCTTGCTGGGTTCGTTCTTTGCGTCCACGTGTGTCGTTGCCCCCGCGGGTTGCATGCATCAAGTTCGTCACACCCCTCCTTCGTCACACTCCTCCAGGGTCATCGGCGATTGATCTTCCTCGGAATTGGCTCAGGCAGGCTTTTCGGGTTTAGGGCTCAGGGCTCCAGTAAACCATGATGCACCGCATTCCACAGTTGTCCACTGCTTTCGCTACACTGGCTCCTGGAATATTGGTATACTACTGGAATCTAGTGGAAGCCAGTATTAATGGTTTGTGACGATATGTGAAAAGGTTTCTATGTCGACTCTGCAAGGAGTGTAGACTCTGTAGACTCTAGAAAGCACGGTTCTGGTTGACGCCTAGAGCTTCCTTCCGCAATTCGATTGCCATTCCTGGCAGCGAGTAGTGAGGTGGTCGTGGTGGTGGTAGCAGCAGCAGTCACGTTGGCAATAGTGGTAGAAGCGTTAGCAGCACCGTAATAGTCTTGATTGTGCGATGGCAGGTGACTCCTTGGTTGAGGCTTCGGTGACGCTTCACTTGGCCGCAACTCAGCGAAACAAGCTAAAGGCATAGGTTCTTCTCTGGAGGACCGGCATGGCTTGTCAAGTAGGCTCATAAGTCCTGCTTTTCCTATGCAGGAGGGTCATAAGGGCAGCGAAAGACACACTACTTGGGATGAGTAGGATGCAAGTTACACGGTCCCTTGCCTTTCAAGCAGTTTTGACCCAAAGTTATGGACGCATACGAGTATGTCAAAGAGTATTCTCCTACCACTTAATGTTGAGGGTCTCATCTATGCCTATATACGTACATGTGCACATGTATGTGCGGGCATTTTCCTTTATTGCCTTAGCATTTACAGCTGCACGTGCATCTACATGTACATTTGCATATACGTATATGCACATCACATGCACGTATTTGTGTATTGTAGGGGTCTCTTGCTTTTGCACTTTCCCAGAATTGCGGTCAGCAGTTTATTATGGCTATGGCCCAGCTCTCACCCGAGCCGTTAGGTCCATCTTCGGGCTTTCGTGCGCCCCTCGGAAGCTCCTTCATCTCAGGCTGCACTTGGTGTCACACCCGACCTTGAGAAGGCGGGCTGCAAGCTTACACCAACACCATGCAGAGAAGCACCCTAGCTTCCACTTAACCAGCAGCTGTGTCAGTCGAAGCTTGTGGCTACCCCCTCGAACAAGAAGAAGACTTCGCTTGGGACATGTGGTGATATGGCTGTGACCGTTGACATCTCGGCACGCCGACCGCGGGTGTGAGATGCTGCCCGCACTTGGGTTGAGCTTAGATGCTCGAGTCTTCTACAGCTTTGCCTCTTCAGGGGTCGCCCCTGAGCTTGCCCTGGGACGACTTCGAGATCGAGGCCAGAACCTGAACCTGTCAAGCTAGCATGTGAGAGCATCAAGGTGCAAGTGGCAGAAGCACGTGGTAAACTCGCTGAAAGGTCGTTACTACTGACAGTGCCGACGATGAGGACAGTTTGTTGCCTTTAGCTGCGCGTTTGCGTTCAAGGGGTGCTTCCCACCTCCCCTTCATCTCTCACTGACTGCCCGTCCAACCTTGGAGTGGGAGTCTCAATTGTTGGCCATGTCGTTCACAACGTGTGCCCACGTATAGTGCTTGTGTAGTATACTGTAGGGCCTAAATTATTACCAATACTAGTTTGGGGGCTCCTTATGATAGTTAAAGGCCCCTACTTTATACGGCCCACCCTGGAAACTTGATTTCACCGACACCGGAACATCTCGAACCTCCCAGCCCCTGCCATGAGCCAGCAACACAAAGCTGAAGTTGCCATGCTTTCGGGTCCTTCTATCCCTGAACCCCGAAACCCTAAACCCTAAACCTACACCCTAATGCCTAAACCTTAAACCCGTGATGAAGGTAGACAAAGTCGTCCTGAACAAAATGAGGGTTCTGGCCCAAGTGTTGCTGAAGAAGTTGATTGAGAAGGAAAAGTTTGCCTTGTTCTTGTGATGACTTTGTGCTGATGATCCCCGTGAACTTCCACTTCTGAGATGACTGCCCATGTAGTGTAAGCCGACTCTGGCTGGATCATTTCGCAGAAAGGGTCCATTGCACTTAAAAAAAACCTTAAACCCTGAAGCCCGAAGCCCTCATCCTCAACTCATCTTGAATTCTGGGTCTCGGAGCGCTTGGAGCCCGGAAGTTCCATTCCTCTCCGGCCACGCGAGGACCTGCGCTTGAACCGAATCGCGGAGGCCGGCTGTGGCCTTCCGGGAGGGCTTGATCCAAGATTGCAGCCATATTGTAGTTTGATATGCTCTGTTACAGTAATATGTTGTATTGCATTACATTATCGGGCCCCAGGAAGATTGCCTGTTTCTGAACGCCTTGTTGGTCAGATAGACTCAGGGAAATTCAGCTGAAGAAATGCGACTGGTACTAGTGACGAGTGCATCTGGTGAATGTGCGGTGTAGGAGTGAAGATGAGTCTATGCCAATGCCAACGATGACTGTAACAGTGGTCGCAACAACTCTATCATTCTTCTTCGAGCTACGTTGGCTCAAATAAGGTGGTTATCATCAGGATTCGCTCTATGTAGGCTTAATACCACTGCAGCAGCTGCTGCTGCTCCTCGTCATCCTCAGTCCTATTAACTACTACTACTACTACTACTACTCCTACTGCTACTGCTACTGCTACTGCTACTGCTACTGCTACTCTTACTACTACTACGACGACGACTACTACTACAACGACGACTGCCTCTACTGTCATCATCATCATCATCATCAGCATAAGTTTCGGCATCATCAAACAGTCTGACTAGTGCTGCGTCTTGCTACCATTGCTTGTGAGTGCTACCATCCTGTTCATTATTTGTCCTGTTGTTCGCAACCCTGCGCCCCACAGCATCAGACCTCAAACCCGTGGGGAGAACTCATGCGATGCCGTACAAATCCAAGCCCTCGACGAAGCCCTCCAAAACCTTCATAAACACTCCTAAACTGCCACAACCAAGCCTAAAACCTTGCACCTTTGACCCCAAACCGCGCAAAGAAGATTCCAAAAAAAACTTCAACTCCTACCCTAAACCCTAAACCCTACAGACCCCTTTTTGAGCGCCCCCTTCTCCTCCAAACGAGCCCCCCCCTTTAGGCGCCTCCGGAGCTACGCAGCCTGCGCCTGGACCGGCGTGCCGCCGTGCGGCGCTTCGCGGCCGAAGCTCCCCTCTTCGCCGCTCTCCCGGGGGGAGATGTGGGGCAGTTTACAAAAAAAAGGGGGGTACCTTAAAAGGGATCTATACCCCAGATCTCCTATAGAAACCATAAAGGGGTTTCCGAAAATTAGGGGTACCTTATTCTTAGCTTCCCTTAAAGGGTTACTCTTTGGGTTCCTTTAAAGGTCTCTGTAAGGGTTTAGGGTTTCCGAAAGAAAGTGGGGTACCTTAAAAGGGATCTTATAAGGGTGCCTTGTCTATAAAGGGTTTAGGGTTTGGAATTTCCGAAAAAAGTGAGGGGTACCTCAGAAGGGATCTATGAGGGTACTATATGGGTTCCTTTACAGGGCTCTATAAGGGTTTGGAGTCTCCCCCCAAAAAGAGGGTACCTGATTTTGGATTGTAAGGATCCTACTATTTTATTTAGGGTACCATATTAGCGTCCTTTAGTTTCGGAAGCTCCCATGTGGGGGTGACCGGTGGGGGTTAGAGGGTTTAGGGCCCGATGCTTCCGGCTGCAGGGCCCGAAAACCCCTTCAATCAAGGAACATACCTCGAATCATCGTACAGATCAGAGGGAGGGGGATCGCCGCAAGTCGTCATCTTCTAGTGAGTCTACGCCTCTCAAGCTGACCTCCCTCGCATCGCGAAGCCCCAAGGCCGAAAAATCTGATGCCTGAGGTCTTCAGCTCTTGGATGCCGATGCATGCCTGCTGGTGTTCGGACGTCGTGGAAGATGCCGGGAGCCGCTTGGTGGAGTGCCTTTGCTGTGTGAGTTGAGGCAGATTCAACGAAGGACAACTCACTCTCTGAGCGGAATCTAGGCTCCGCAACATCCGAGGATGTGTTTCTTGACCTCGCCCCCAGAGCTCATCCAGGTACCTCGCCAGGCCTGTTTGCATTCATAGACGACTAGAGTTCGAAGTCGCAGCAGCAGCAGCGGAGGAAATTGCGTAGATTGAGTGACCTGATCCGCGAGCCATCGAGGAGGTCCTGCGCCCTGCAACGCCGCAGCTCCGTGCCACGCAGGTCAGGATTTCGGGAACAAGGTGCCCTAGCCCCAGAATCGTCACATGCTGGCTCATGCCTCCGAACTTCACGGAATCCTACACCGACACCGACTGTGCCTCGGTTTTGCGCAATAGACAAGACCAAGAGTCAAGGCAAGCGCCACTCAGGGTAGAAGGGCGTCGTTGGAGCTCTGTTTGCCTCACATGTGCCGCTTGATATCAAAGATCTCCGGACGACTCGAGCCCGAAATCCTGTCCCCCGGCAGGAAATCAATCCGCTGACGCTGTGCCGTTGGGACTTCTTGGCCGAAGGCTGTAAGGGCTTCGTGCGCTTGAGGGTCTGGGGCTTTCAAGAGTATGGGATACTGAGCAAATCGGGCCGAGCCCACATAGAGGAATGACCTGGGCATCCCAAACGCAAAATTCCCAGACTCCGGCCCAAGATTGGGAACTCCAAACGGTCGGCCCACGACCCGCAGGATTCGATGAAAGCGAGGACACGGACAGGGACTTCTGCTTCGTGTTTGAAGAAGACAGACGGTCGGATCTGTTGCCCTGTAAGCGCAGGCTCTGTTTAAATTGCCGGTGCCGATAATTGAAGTCCTTCTTGCCGTCATTGGTGTCCGGACCTGTACAGTGTCATACTTCACAAAAAGACTTTGCCATGCCATTCGTTTAGCTGCCTCTTGATGCTGAAGAAGTTCTCAATAGCTGATAGTCACGCTAGGGGCACACTTCGGCATCCTCTCCGTGAGCAAGCTGAGGCAATTCGGGCCTCTTCCACAGCCAGCTTTACATAACAAGTGCCTGGCTCGTGTTCAGTTCATGTATACTTTCAATGGCACATTATATGGCACTTTATTGTCAGTGTTGAAAAGGGAATACCGTCTCCATTCCCTCGAGATGCTTCCTCTGCAAAGCTGCAGCAGATCTTCTGCAGCACTGGATCGGTTCAATATGACTGCTACTACTACGACGACTACTACCAATACAAAAAACTACTGCTACTACTACTACTACTACTTCTACTACTACTTCTACTACTACTTCTACTACTACTACTACTACTACGACTACTACTACTACTACTACTACTACTACTACTACTACTACTACTACTACTACTACTACTACTATACTACTACTACTACTACTACTACTACTACTACTACTACTACTACTACTACTACGACTTTCTTTCTGTGCTTCTATCGACCTGAGGCTCACGGCAGGTGCCCCGGCTGCCACTGCCTAAAACGCTGCTGCACGGCTTCGGCTGTAGCTCGGGCAGGAATGGACGTAGTTTGTTGCGCAAAGATAACTAAACACATGTACGTGTAGAGGTCTCATAGTTACAGAAATAGGTCGTTATTTCGGTGAAGAGATCTGTTTGCAAA
>CAJNDT010005895.1:0-22500 GCA_905221615.1 Symbiodinium sp. CCMP2592 | reverse complement strand
GAGTAGGAGTGGGAGTAGGAGTCGGAGTAGGAGAAGTAGCAGTAGTAGTAGTAGTAGTAGTAGTAGTAGTAGTAGTAGCAGTAGTAGTAGCAGTAGCAGTAGCAGTAGTAGCAGTAGTAGTAGTAGCAGCAGCAGCAGCAGTAGCAGGAGCAGGAGCAGGAGTAGCAGGAGTAGCAGCAGTAGTAGTAGTAGTAGCAGCAGCAGCAGTAGTAGTAGCATTAGCAGCAGCAGTAGCAGTGGCGCGGGAACTAGCAGTAGCATGTCAACTGATAGGTTGCCGAAGGGATCTACGGCGCTGAACGGCACGATCCTCCTCTCATCCGTGCTTGTGATTAGTCATCCATCAACTCTGACATGTTCGGACGACAGCAAGGCAAGTCAAATCCCGCTCACAGTCGGCTCAAGTCGACGATGCGCCATACATCCAAAGGCATTGATTAAATCTTCAGCTTCCCCAATCCAGCTGAAGCCAAGTCCGACTGCTTTGAAACACAGTCTCGGGAGCTAGGCTAGTAACAACTCTCAATGGACAGCAGCTCGGAGACAGTGCTGCACGTAAGCATGAGGGATCCCGTACAACAAAACCATTCGGCTTACGGAAACTATGCTGTTGTGCAGAACAGTGTGACCTTCCATGATATCGGGCAGTGCCACCAAGAAAGCCACTCCGTCACTGCCACTGCGGCAAGATGTCCGCGCAGCAAGCATCGTATCCTGCCTTGTCATTCAGACCCACCTTGCGCTCCACGCTTGCATCAGAAAGTTGAGAAGTAGAAGCTTCGAACAGAAAGTGCTGTAGCAGCCTGCATATTCAGCGATGTTGTCTGTCTAGATCACCTGATCTACACCGCGACATGGAATCAACATGAATCAACACTAGGACTTGTTCATACCCACTCTGCCGCAGTGAGGAGTTGGCCTCACCCCAAAGTCCCCAACCTAAACCTTTACAGTAACCGGAACCATGTGGGGACTCTACACTTCACGAGGGAACCACCGTGACTGAATGCTGAAGGTACCAGCAAGTGCCGGGAGAGCCTCGCCGCTCCCGCCAGCAGTACACAACTGAGGACTTCCAGTTTTGCGAAGTGACATCAGGGCAATGTATCCGAGCTCACAGTGTCGTAGGTGGCCGGATGACCGGAATCCAGCTTCAACTGCTAAGCACTGACTCGCAGGTGGTGAACTCCCAGAAGTACGAACCTGTCATACACGGGTAAAGATTTGGTTTCTGTCTGCATGCTTAGTCGGTTTCCGAGCTCTATTGATTCGCGGACACTTTCCTCCATGCTGCAGTGAGCGTAAAAAATAAGTCGAACCAGGATAGCTTACATGACGTTGGATAGAGGTGCCTATCACACGAAACCGACACAATGTAAGTGCTTGATCGAATCGTGTCTCGTAGACTGGAGCCGCAGCGCGAAACAAGATTACAATACTGCGTTGATTAAGTCGTGCCACTTTGATGGTTTGGTCAGTGCATGCATTCGATTGAAGTATTGCCGTCTTATCCAAAATCGTCAGATGTAGCACAACGGAGGAAGCTCTCATCTGCAAAACCCCGCCACAGGATTCAGCCTACACGGCCCCGGAGCAGGACGGAATATCGGGCACAGTCCAGAAGCCTAGCGCCTTGCCACTTTGGCCCAGCAGCCGGGCAGCTTTTGGTCTGGATCTAACTTCTCGCTACATCGACGGTATGCCCAACAGCTCAGACAGTAGTCGCACTATGCAACTTAGCCGAGACGGAAATGCTTCACTTCGGGTGAGCGCTTTCATCATCCCCAATGGGCCGAGGGCCACGCGAGGGGCAGCTCCGTGCAGGTAATACACCATAGTACACCAATGCAGCTGCCTTCCCGCCAAAACACCACCATTTCCGGGATGGCTTCCTAAACCACAGCGTCGAGAGTTGTGCTGTTTCTGCAGGAGGTGGTTCCAGGGACGGTGTGCACCTCGTTTTTTTCCCTTGCCTCAGTCCAGCCTTCTGACTTCGTAAGCTTGTGGATGTCTTGGTGCGCCGGTAGTACGGGAAAGGTCGATCCTTTTCTCCGACCTCACGGATATACCATATATACCTACGTACACACGTGGACGTGTGCATCCATGAATTTAATGCAACTCTACATCCTCGTGTCCCCACGGCCCACGTCTGTTTTTCGCCCGCGGAATCTGTGCTTGCACGTACGCACATAGAGAAATACAAGCGTGCACTGACCCTGAGTGCATGTAGATCGGGCCAATAGGTAACACGTCAGGGAACCCCATACAGGCCTTCAGAGTCCTGTTTTGAGTCTCCTTGTAACAGTGATGGGAAAATGCTCGCGAGCCCCAGGCTCCAAACTACGGGACAAAGCAGAGTCAATTCTGAAGTGGGACGAAGGTTTCACTACATGCATGTGAGGCTGGCAGGCTTGAAGCAAAGGGTCTACAAGCTAATTACGTTGCGGTTAGAAAGTCAGGGAGGATCGCAATCCCCCAGCAGTGTAGCTCCTAACCCCCCAACCCCACGACCTGAGCTCAAACCCTAAACCGTTAGACCCATGCCCCAAATCCTACAGCCGCCCAGTGCAAAGAACACGTCCGCGATCTTATGGAGAACCCCGACTCCGGTGCCGCTGCGCAGGTCAGGGGACCGGGGATAGGTAATATAGGAGCCATACTTAGAAATAGGGTTTGGGGTGATTGCACTATAAGTATAGTAGGGGACCTGAAAATTTCATTCCCAAGTACCCGTATATGGCCATTTTTGATCATGCTAGAACGTAATTCCGTGTTATTTGTATATTATGTTTTCTGCTGATTTGCGATTTATGTTGCACCACCCTCCAATACCATTTCACATGGTGTGATGAGACAAACGAAGCATCTATGTGCATATTACATATGTATGTACATAAGTATTTGCATACATGTATATGTATATATACATATATATATATACATATATGTCTCCTAATTATCGGTCTGGTGGGTAGGAATTAGGAGATCAGTTTCGCGATCGTTGGAACAGACTTGATCTGGCCATTTTGGCGATAGCCGATCGGGCCATACCGAAAAATTCGGCGTGGGAGGTGGAAGTGAATAGGCTCGCTCGATTGCAGCCATGTCGTTCCCTCCGGCTGGCTTCCATCAAGGTCGGCAGATGGCGGCTCCGATGGCCCCACAGTTCGGGTTGCCTCGCCGGCTTGGTCAGCCTGAGAATCCGGGTAACTGGGGACACTACGTTCCAGGCGAGGCAGAGGCTCCCGAGAATCCCGCGGCTCCAGCTGCCGCATCCGGCGATTGGGGCTCTGGAGGCTGGGGTCGCGACGATCGTCGTGGACGTCGTGACCGTGGGGCTCCTGCTGCTCACAACCCCTTCAGCGGCCTGAGTTCGTTCGCCAGCTCGTGGTCGAGGAAGAGGACGAGACCCAGAACTCGCTCCTCGTCATCGACAACCGCGATGACCGGGTGATCTCCCCGTTCCAGAACTGGCTGGCCGAGGAGATCATCTCGAATGCCGCCAGCTCGATCAATGTGCTGACGGAGCGGGACTCGGTCATGCCCCCGAACTCGGGCTACCACTGTTCGCTGTTCGCGAACTATACGCTCGATGGCATCAAGGCCGTTCTGCTCTTTTCGATGTCTTCGAGAACAGGGGGACCATGTGCTCAGTGGGACTCCTACGCGAGTCGGGCGCTATCGCACCCGGCTTTCCAGCCCTTCACTTGGCCGGTGATGTTCGATACCTCGGCCACCTATGTGGATGTGAAGGTCTTCAATGGAAACGAGGTCCTGTTCCATTGGGTCTTCAGGGGCTACCGCTCGGACTCGGATCTTTCTGTCCAGCAGCAGTTCTGTGACGAGGTGTTGATCCGGTCAGCCAACGAAGGATGGTTCCGACCCTCGATCGTCATCTCGGTCTTCGTTGGATGGAAGGTCTCCGTGACCTCGTTCGAGGTTGGAGCCCGAGTCTACACGATCGGCCCGAGAGGAGCAGTGATGGCGAGCGACCATGCCATGAGCACTTGTGAGCTCAGGGTGACAGAACGCTCGTCCCGAGAAGGCTATGGGAACGACGCCGATCGTGTTGAGTTTCGGTTCCGGGACGCCAATAACCGGATCGATCTCAAGTGCGGGAGGACTTCGGTGCCTGGCACGTGGCTCACAGTCAGCCACATCTCGGGCCCCGCTCTGATCAGCACGATCCAGGCCTGTCGGAACCAGCGTGCTCGCGTGGAAGGTCCAGACCACATCCAGCAGTTCGCGCAGCTGTCTGCGGTGATCGCCCCCTGGTACCACAGTGCGTTCGCCAACGAACAGGTGCAAGTGGGAACTGCGACAGACGAGTTCCCGATGGATCATGGGAACTTCCACGTACGGGCTAGATCTAAGCTCAGGGTCTGCCCACTGGAGTTCGTCCGGCAGGAGGCGCTCGCCCACCGGTCGCACGATGAGAACAACGCCGTTCGAGCTCGGAATGGCCCCCCGGCTCTCATGGAAGAGGCGGCTTCGGCGATCACCAACATGCCCACCTCGGCTCAGCAGGTGTTCGACCAGAGGGTGAGCACTGTTCCGGTGCCGGAGGAGGGCCAGCTCGGCCAGGAGCAGATTGCCGAGGAGGTCGTCACCGATGCCCGCGATCGCATGAGGGCCGACATGCGATTCTCGCGCACGTCGGCTGCGATCACGCCTCAGGTTTTCACCGACGTGCTCCAGCACCGTGAGCAGGCGGAGTACGAGCGGATCAGCACGGTCAGGGTGGAGGAGACGGGCCAAGAGATCACGGCTTCCCCCTCCACTACGACCACGGTGCCGAAGGCGTTCGCCCCGGCTTACCCGCCGGCCAGATCGTCAACGGGGCCCTACACGATGGACAATTCGGAGTAGTTGTCGATCGAAGCCTAGGTGATGGTCGGTTTTTGTGCACGCTCCTAAGAGAGTGGTGCGCCGCGCGACCGAAGCCTCCTGGCGGATCAGCCGGGCTCTTCCGCGGAACAAACATGCCGAGCGATCCTCTCGGCGCGCTAGATCCCAGCGCATGTTCTGCCGGAAGTGAGATTGATCAATACCTGTCTCAGGCACGGCGCTCGGTTACCATTAGCAGGCACGTGCGATCGTTCGTGCAGCTGTTCAGGCCCAGCATGGATAGGTCCGTTCGGAAGATCCTATCCCTCCCCCTGTTCGGGGATGAATTTTGCCAATGGTTGGTGGATCTTCGGATGGCTCAGTTCGAGAAGCTCACGGCTGTTTCGGACGGGACGATCGCTGAGTGTGTGCAAGCATTCATTGATCTTGTCCCTGCCCTCGAGGAACTCCACACGCCAGATCGGCGGAAGAACGAGGAGGAGCTCGGCAGGTGGGTTCCGTCGATCGAGCTGTTGTTTGTGCTGGTTCGTAGCACGGCAGCAGCGGGCTGGGCTGATCTGGCCACTGATCTGGGATTCGGCTTGGCTGAAGCTCCGGTCGTCTTCGGGCGATCGCCACTGAAGTCGAAGGGGACTGGCAAGGAGCCTCCTATGCCATTGCCGCTCGCCAAGAGGCCGCGGGCGATCGAGCCGAGGCCTGAAGATCCGCAGGCATCGCTCAAAACCCGTGAGCTCGGCGAGGCCCGAAAGTGGGGCATGAGGCTGAAAGCGATCGTGGAGAGGTGCGGCGAGCACGCCGCGATCGCGGGCAACCCGAAGCCGGGATCACGCCTGTCTCAAGATGAGATGAATGCATTGAGGTTGATCGTCTTCCAGAGTGGCGGTTTCCGCACTATCCAGCAGTGCGTTCGTCACTGGGAGAGGATTGAGACTTGGGCGAGGTCGCAGAACCTAGTGGTGATCCCGCTGACTACCGACGTGCTCGTCAAGTACCTCTTAGATCTCTCCGACCGAGGTTGCGGCCCCACCGTGATACCTTCGGTACGTGGGGCGGTCAAATGGATCTGCAAGCGGATCGGCTTGTCGTTGCCCGACCTCCTCGATCCCCGGATCATGGCCTTGCAGAAGAAGGTCTATGGCGATCGCGGGAAAGAGACGAGGGAAGCGGTTCCCATCCCTCTGATCTTGGTGGCGGCGCTCGAGCGGTTCGTGTGCGCTCGTTTTAAGTCGAGCCAATTCCCCATGGCGTTCTTCGCATGGTGGGTTCTCGTGATGATCTACTCGTCCCTCAGGTTCGACGACGCGCTCCACGTCGTGCCCGAGGCGCTCGCCCTGAAGGACGAGGCTCTCTATGGGGTGGTTTGGCAGACTAAGGTCGAGCGACAAAAGAAGGGAACGCGGTTCGCGGCGGCCAGAGTCTCCGTCTCCGGATCCGACTGGATGGAAGACGGATGGCACGCAGCTGCGTTCGAAATGGACGATCGCGACTACTTCATGAAAGAGCTCGAATCGGCTGAGCGATTCGCCGATCGGCCTGCCAGCTACCAACGGAGCATCCTGTGGCTGCGGTACGTGCTCACTACTGCAGCTTCGGACGATCTGAAGCGCGGGCACATCTCGCCCGAGCGGCTCAAGGAGCTCCTGAAGATCGTGCCGGAGATCACCTGGCACTCCTGCCGGGTCACGCTGCTCTCGGCGGCGGTCCAGGCGCAGGAGCCCGATAAAGAGATCGGGCTCCAAGCGAACTGGAAGGATCCAAGCCAGCTGGTCCTGAAGTACGCTCGGAGCCGCAAAGAGATCTCGATCGAGATGGTCAAGCGGCTCACGAAGAGGATAGCATCCGACTGGAAATCTCCACCGGAGTTCGAGGCCGACGATACCAATCTGGTCGACTTCGGTGATCTCGCTCTGACCTATGTCACCAAGGCTAGATCGGCTGCGGGGTCCTCAAAGGATCTGAGTCTTAAATATCATGCCATGTATATAGATGGTACGGGCACGGAGCGAACGCTCTGCGGCCGGTACGCGATCACCGAGTGCGAGGATCTCGGCGAGATTCCGCCGAGTACTCAGATGTGCTCGTTGTGTTCCGGTAAGATCTTTACGGAGCCGTGAACACAGCCGTTCGCAGTCACGATGGCCACTCGGGCTGAGCCTCTCCCTGACCGTAGCTTTTCTTTTCAGACAGCTCGTTAGGCAGCCATGGTCGATCGCACCGCATACGCGAATGAGGCGGCGACCCCGAAGCTGAACCTGCGCCAGATCTTCGGGAGACAGGGGCTAGATCCAGCCCTCTGCAGGCTCTCGGCCGACAAAGGTCTCCTCACAGTCGAGATGTTCGCAATGCTGGGGCAGGATCTCACCTCGGCGAAGGCGACAATCCGCCGGCTGTGGCAAGATGACTTGACCCAGCTCGGGGCTGATGCGGCAGCACAGGAGCTCTCCGTGATGTCCTTGGCAGCGGTGTGGCAAGCTGCTCAAGCGCTGCAAACGCAATACGCCTCTCGGCGAGCTCGTATGGAGGAAGACCCGAACAAGATCCCGGAGCTCTCCCAAGAGGACCACGCGGAGTTTCGCGATCGCTTCGTGAGGGTTCACCCCGACGTCATCCTGATCGACGCCAAAGAGCCGCATAAGAAGTTCGTCGAACGGCTGTCCCGCGATTTCCTGATCCATGGGATAGTTCCATTCTACGAGCCGGCCGAGATCAGGACCCGCTCGGATGTTATAGTGGTCAAGTCAGGACTTTCTCGGAACGCCGAAGATCTCCTGTCCATCTCTAAGGCTGATCAACCCGAGCCGGTCACCGATGTCACGACTCTGTTCAACCGTCTGCATGCTTTCTTCATGGCGCTCGAATACCTCAACATTTGCGCGTTCTCACGCGCCGAGGGCCCGCTGAAGTACTTGCAGGAATTGGAGCAGTTCCGCTCGGAATGTCCCGGCTTGCCATTCCTCATGGCGGCGGACCGAGCTATCCGGAAGAAGATCTTTCGCCTGCTGTCTGAACAGAGGGCGACGTACATCTCGTTCTCGCAGGCCCTGGTCGAGGTGCTCACCAACCACAAATATTTGTGGAACGATGCTCGCACTTCAGCGACTCTCTCGAAGATGGAACAGAACCGCCAGCAGCTCGCGAATAACCCTGATCAGGTCAAGGAGGATGAAGTTCCTCCTCCTCCCCACACCCCGTTCAAAAGGCCTCGGGGCGGAGGGAAGATAACAAACATTTCGCTTAGGAGTGTGTTGCCCTGTAATCCTGTAGATGAGCTGTTGACCACATGATTTTGTATAGTATGGAACAAATGTTCCACTGTGGTGTTTAGGCTCAAGGGACGCACCCAAGACAGCCGTGCGCCCGAGGAAAAGTGAAGTGCGAATATCTGTGTGAAGTGAAAGGGTCCGGAACGTACCCGTAAAGCGTTTTATGGTAGCGGAGCTGAAGGCCAGGACCTTCGGCTGAAGAAGAGCCCAATACAAGGAGAAACGAGCCTTGGGCCCCAGTGTCACGGAAAGTAAAAGAAAGGAAAGTTGAATGGCCACGCCAAGTCCAGCTGGAGACGCGGATTTGCCTGTGTCCCCTGGTCACGGTGGTCAAGGAGGAGATACACCAAGTGATACGCCAATGGCGATGCCTGCACCAGAAGGAGTTGCAGGAGGATCCCTTCAGGCCCTGATAGGGAACCTGTCGGCAGCAGCGCAAGCTTTGGCGAGTGCTGCAGGTACAGGAAGTACCAGAAGTTACGACTCTGCAGCTAAGCTGGTGAAGAGTCCGGATGTGTTCGCTCCAAAGAGTTTGGAGGAGGAAGTTTCACAGTGGCCAGATTGGAGTTTCAGTTTCAAAGTGTTTGTGGGCTTCATTGATCCCACCTATGCAGAAGAGTTGAAGAAAGTGGAGCTGGCACCACCAAATCCAGCAGATTATACAGTTGGTGAAAGAGAGAGAAGTACAAAGCTGTATGCGATTTTGGCCTCGTATCTTAGGAACAGGCCATTGAAGTTATTGAAGTCAGAAGGAAGTCCAGATGGATATTCTGTCTGGAGGAGACTGTTTGAAGAGTTGGAGCCGTCAAGCCGAACAAGAGGGCTGGCAATGGCTCAAGCTCTAGTGAGCTTTCCCCAGATGACGAAGGGGACTTCTATCTTAGACTATCTGCTTACCTACGAAAAACTGGTTGCGGAATACGAAAAACTGTCCGAAGGAAAACCCTACGATGAGAATTTGAAAATCGGAACAGTACTCAAAGGTTTGCCAAATGAGTTAAGGAAACATATCCTGATAGGATTGACCCCGACGACGAAGTATGCAGACATCAGGAAAAAGTTGCTTGAGTATGAAAGGAGTACCCAATCGTGGAATGCGGAGAACATTTTGCAGTCTTTCAACATGGAAAGCGCAACGAAGAGTGCGCCCTATTCTGGGCCACAGCCAATGGATGTTGATCGAGTGAAAGGAAAAGGAAAAGACAAAGGAAAAGGAAAAGGTCACGACAACAAAGGAAAAGGAGGCAAAGGGTACAACAACAAAGGAAAAGGAAAAGGAAAAGGATACGACAACAAAGGGAAAGGAAAAGGAAAAGGATACGACAACAAAGGAAAAGGAAAAGGTGGTTATAGAAATGCACGAGCAGTGGACGCTGGTGGCTACGGGAAAGGGAAGTTCATAGGAGAGTGCCACATATGCGGAAAGACAGGACACAAAGCAGCTGATTGCTGGCAGAATCAAGGAAAAGGAAAAGGAGGTAAAGGCAAAGTGAGACAGGTAGAAGAGGAAGGAACCCATCAAGGAGATCACGAGAAGAGTTCCTCTAGCAATGCCCCTCCTGCGAAGAATGAGACTGGTCAAGTGAGGCAGATCACAGCTGAAGCAGCGCGCCAAGCAAGAAGAGTAGAGATGACACAAGAGTGGAACGATGAGGATGAAGAGCTCAACTTTGTGAGATTGTGTCAGGAGTTTGAAGGTTTGGTTCAAGGAGAGCTGAGAAGAGTTGAGGAGTTTGATATCTCTTCGAGCGATGAAGTGGAAGAGATCGAGGAAGAACCGACTGATGGTTTGATGGAGTGGTACCAAGGATGGTGGTTCTTGGAAACAGAAGTTGAAAGAAGTGTGAGAATGGTTTCTGAAGGAGATGATGTGAGAAGAACAGCAAGAGAAGTGGATGCATGTGAGGTAGTGCTCGACAGTGGAGCTGACTGCCATGTGTTGCCTATGGATTGGGCATAAGAGAATTCGGAGCAAAACCTTCGACTTGAGTATCATTGAAAGATGCTCAGGGAAAGTGTCCCCACGTTGCCTCACAGGCAACGTTGGGATCACTTTCCCTTGCGCATCTTTCAGATGATACTCAAAGTTCGAAGTTTCTCCGACTTCTTCTGCCCAATCCATAGGCAACACATGGCAGTCAGCTCCACTGTCGAGCACTACCTCACATGCATCCACTTCTCTTGCTGTTCTTCTCACATCCTCTCCTTCAGAAACCATTCTCACACTTCTTTCAACTTCTGTTTCCAAGAACCACCATCCTTGGTACCACTCCATCAAACCATCAGTCGGTTCTTCCTCGATCTCTTCCACTTCATCGCTCGAAGAGATATCAAACTCCTCAACTCTTCTCAGCTCTCCTTGAACCAAACCTTCAAACTCCTGACACAATCTCACAAAGTTGAGCTCTTCATCCTCATCGTTCCACTCTTGTGTCATCTCTACTCTTCTTGCTTGGCGCGCTGCTTCAGCTGTGATCTGCCTCACTTGACCAGTCTCATTCTTCGCAGGAGGGGCATTGCTAGAGGAACTCTTCTCATGATCTCCTTGATGGGTTCCTTCCTCTTCTACCTGTCTCACTTTGCCTTTACCTCCTTTTCCTTTTCCTTGATTCTGCCAGCAATCAGCTGCTTTGTGTCCTGTCTTTCCGCATATGTGGCCCTCTCCTATGAACTTTCCTTTCCCGTAGCCACCAGCGTCCACTGCTCGTGCATTTCTATAACCACCTTTTCCTTTTCCTTTGTTGTCGTATCCTTTTCCTTTTCCTTTTCCTTTGTTGTCGTATCCTTTTCCTTTTCCTTTTCCTTTGTTGTTGTACCCTTTGCCTCCTTTTCCTTTGTTGTCGTAACCTTTTCCTTTTCCTTTGTCTTTTCCTTTTCCTTTCACTCGATCAACATCCATTGGCTGTGGCCCAGAATAGGGCGCACTCTTCGTTGCGCTTTCCATGTTGAAAGACTGCAAAATGTTCTCCGCATTCCACGATTGGGTACTCCTTTCATACTCAAGCAACTTTTTCCTGATGTCTGCATACTTCGTCGTCGGGGTCAATCCTATCAGGATATGTTTCCTTAACTCATTTGGCAAACCTTTGAGTACTGTTCCGATTTTCAAATTCTCATCGTAGGGTTTTCCTTCGGACAGTTTTTCGTATTCCGCAACCAGTTTTTCGTAGGTAAGCAGATAGTCTAAGATAGAAGTCCCCTTCGTCATCTGGGGAAAGCTCACTAGAGCTTGAGCCATTGCCAGCCCTCTTGTTCGGCTTGACGGCTCCAACTCTTCAAACAGTCTCCTCCAGACAGAATATCCATCTGGACTTCCTTCTGACTTCAATAACTTCAATGGCCTGTTCCTAAGATACGAGGCCAAAATCGCATACAGCTTTGTACTTCTCTCTCGTTCACCAACTGTATAATCTGCTGGATTTGGTGGTGCCAGCTCCACTTTCTTCAACTCTTCTGCATAGGTGGGATCAATGAAGCCCACAAACACTTTGAAACTGAAACTCCAATCTGGCCACTGTGAAACTTCCTCCTCCAAACTCTTTGGAGCGAACACGTCCGGACTCTTCACCAGCTTAGCTGCAGAGTCGTAACTTCTGGTACTTCCTGTACCTGCAGCACTCGCCAAAGCTTGCGCTGCTGCCGACAGGTTCCCTATCAGGGCCTGAAGGGATCCTCCTGCAACTCCTTCTGGTGCAGGCATCGCCATTGGCGTATCACTTGGTGTATCTCCTCCTTGACCACCGTGACCAGGGGACACAGGCAAATCCGCGTCTCCAGCTGGACTTGGCGTGGCCATTCAACTTTCCTTTCCTTTTACTCTCTGTGACACTGGGGCCCAAGGCTCTTTTCTCCTTATATTGGGCTCTTCTTCATCCTGGCCTTCAGCTCCGCTACCATAAAACGCTTTACGGGTACGTTCCGGACCCTTTCACTTCACACAGATATTCGCACTTCACTTTTCCTCGGGCGCACGGCTGTCTTGGGTGCGTCCCTTGAGCCTAAACACCACAGTGGAACATTTGTTCCATACTATACAAAATCATGTGGTCAACAGCTCATCTACAGGATTACAGGGCAACACACTCCTAAGCGAAATGTTTGTTATCTTCCCTCCGCCCCGAGGCCTTTTGAACGGGGTGTGGGGAGGAGGAGGAACTTCATCCTCCTTGACCTGATCAGGGTTATTCGCGAGCTGCTGGCGGTTCTGTTCCATCTTCGAGAGAGTCGCTGAAGTGCGAGCATCGTTCCACAAATATTTGTGGTTGGTGAGCACCTCGACCAGGGCCTGCGAGAACGAGATGTACATCGCTCTCTGTTCAGACAGCAGGCGAAAGATCTTCTTCCGGATAGCTCGGTCCGCCGCCATGAGGAATGGCAAGCCGGGACATTCCGAGCGGAACTGCTCCAATTCCTGCAAGTACTTCAGCGGGCCCT
This sequence comes from Symbiodinium sp. CCMP2592, assembly GCA_905221615.1. Lineage (NCBI taxonomy): Eukaryota > Dinophyceae > Suessiales > Symbiodiniaceae > Symbiodinium > Symbiodinium sp. CCMP2592. The sequence goes on along the minus strand of CAJNDT010005895.1, from coordinate 9,952 downwards.
CGGCGCGTGAGAACGCGCAAATGTTGAGGTATTCGAGCGCCATGAAGAAAGCATGCAGACGGTTGAACAGAGTCGTGACATCGGTGACCGGCTCGGGTTGATCAGCCTTAGAGATGGACAGGAGATCTTCGGCGTTCCGAGAAAGTCCTGACTTGACCACTATAACATCCGAGCGGGTCCTGATCTCGGCCGGCTCGTAGAATGGAACTATCCCATGGATCAGGAAATCGCGGGACAGCCGTTCGACGAACTTCTTATGCGGCTCTTTGGCGTCGATCAGGATGACGTCGGGGTGAACCCTCACGAAGCGATCGCGAAACTCCGCGTGGTCCTCTTGGGAGAGCTCCGGGATCTTGTTCGGGTCTTCCTCCATACGAGCTCGCCGAGAGGCGTATTGCGTTTGCAGCGCTTGAGCAGCTTGCCACACCGCTGCCAAGGACATCACGGAGAGCTCCTGTGCTGCCGCATCAGCCCCGAGCTGGGTCAAGTCATCTTGCCACAGCCGGCGGATTGTCGCCTTCGCCGAGGTGAGATCCTGCCCCAGCATTGCGAACATCTCGACTGTGAGGAGACCTTTGTCGGCCGAGAGCCTGCAGAGGGCTGGATCTAGCACCTGTCTCCCGAAGATCTGGCGCAGGTTCAGCTTCGGGGTCGCCGCCTCATTCGCGTATGCGGTGCGATCGACCATGGCTGCCTAACGAGCTGTCTGAAAAGAAAAGCTACGGTCAGGGAGAGGCTCAGCCCGAGTGGCCATCGTGACTGCGAACGGCTGTGTTCACGGCTCCGTAAAGATCTTACCGGAACACAACGAGCACATCTGAGTACTCGGCGGAATCTCGCCGAGATCCTCGCACTCGGTGATCGCGTACCGGCCGCAGAGCGTTCGCTCCGTGCCCGTACCATCTATATACATGGCACGATATTTAAGACTCAGATCCTTTGAGGACCCCGCAGCCGATCTAGCCTTGGTGACATAGGTCAGAGCGAGATCACCGAAGTCGACCAGATTGGTATCGTCGGCCTCGACCTCCGGTGGAGATTTCCAGTCGGATGCTATCCTCTTCGTGAGCCGCTTGACCATCTCGATCGAGATCTCTTTGCGGCTCCGAGCGTACTTCAGGACCAGCTGGCTTGGATCCTTCCAGTTTGCTTGGAGCCCGATCTCTTTATCGGGCTCCTGCGCCTGGACCGCCGCCGAGAGCAGCGTGACTCGGCAGGAGTGCCAGGTGATCTCCGGCACGATCTTCAGGAGCTCCTTGAGCCGCTCGGGCGAGATGTGCCCGCGCTTCAGATCGTCCGAAGCTGCCGTAGTGAGCACGTACCGCAGCCACAGGATGCTCCGTTGGTAGCTGGCAGGCCGATCGGCGAATCGCTCAGCCGATTCGAGCTCTTTCATGAAGTAGTCGCGATCGTCCATTTCGAACGCAGCTGCGTGCCATCCGTCTTCCATCCAGTCGGATCCGGATACGGAGACTCTGGCCGCCGCGAACCGCGTTCCCTTCTTTTGTCGCTCGACCTTAGTCTGCCAAACCACCCCATAGAGAGCCTCGTCCTTCAGGGCGAGCGCCTCGGGCACGACGTGGAGCGCGTCGTCGAACCTGAGGGACGAGTAGATCATCCCGAGAACCCACCATGCGAAGAACGCCATGGGGAATTGGCTCGACTTAAAACGAGCGCACACGAACCGCTCGAGCGCCGCCACCAAGGTCAGAGGGATGGGAACCGCTTCCCTCGTCTCTTTCCCGCGATCGCCATAGACCTTCTTCTGCAAGGCCATGATCCGGGGATCGAGGAGGTCGGGCAACGACACGCCGATCCGCTTGCAGATCCATTTGACCGCCCCACGTACCGAAGGTATCACGGTGGGGCCGCAACCTCGGTCGGAGAGATCTAAGAGGTACTTGACGAGCACGTCGGTAGTCAGCGGGATCACCGCTAGGTTCTGCGACCTCGCCCAAGTCTCAATCCTCTCCCAGTGACGAACGCACTGCTGGATAGTGCGGAAACCGCCACTCTCGAAGACGATCAACCTCAATGCATTCATCTCATCTTGAGACAGGGGTGATCCCGGCTTCGGGTTGCCCGCGATCGCGGCGTGCTCGCCGCACCTCTCCACGATCGCTTTCAGCCTCATGCCCCACTTTCGGGCATCGCCGAGCTCACGGGTTTTGAGCGATGCCTGCGGATCTTCAGGCCTCGGCTCGATCGCCCGCGGCCTCTTGGCGAGCGGCAATGGCATAGGAGGCTCCTTGCCAGTCCCCTTCGACTTCAGTGGCGATCGCCCAAAGACGACCGGAGCTTCAGCCAAGCCGAATCCCAGATCAGTGGCCAGATCAGCCCAGCCCGCTGCTGCCGTGCTACGAACCAGCACAAACAACAGCTCGATCGACGGGACCCACCTGCCGAGCTCCTCCTCGTTCTTCCGCCGATCTGGCGTGTGGAGTTCCTCGAGGGAAGGGACAAGATCAATGAATGCTTGCACACACTCAGCGATCGTCCCGTCCGAAACAGCCGTGAGCTTCTCGAACTGAGCCATCCGAAGATCCACCAACCATTGGCAAAATTCATCCCCGAACAGGGGGAGGGATAGGATCTTCCGAACGGACCTATCCATGCTGGGCCTGAGCAGCTGCACGAACGATCGCACGTGCCTGCTAATGGTAACCGAGCGCCGTGCCTGAGACAGGTATTGATCAATCTCACTTCCGGCAGAACATGCGCTGGGATCTTGCGCGCCGAGAGGATCGCTCGGCATGTTTGTTCCGCGGAAGAGCCCGGCTGATCCGCCAGGCGGCTTCGGTCGCGCGGCGCACCACTCTCTTAGGAGCGTGCACAAAAACCGACCATCACCTAGGCTTCGATCGACAACTACTCCGAATTGTCCATCGTGTAGGGCCCCGTTGACGATCTGGCCGGCTGGTAAGCCGGGGCGAACGCCTTCGGCACCGTGGTCGTAGTGGAGGGGGAAGCCGTGATCTCTTGGCCCGTCTCCTCCACTGACCGTGCTGATCCGCTCGTACTCCGCCTGCTCACGGTGCTGGAGCACGTCGGTGAAAACCTGAGGCGTGATCGCAGCCGACGTGCGCGAGAATCGCATGTCGGCCCTCATGCGATCGCGGGCATCGGTGACGACCTCCTCGGCAATCTGCTCCTGGCCGAGCTGGCCCTCCTCCGGCACCGGAACAGTGCTCACCCTCTGGTCGAACACCTGCTGAGCCGAGGTGGGCATGTTGGTGATCGCCGAAGCCGCCTCTTCCATGAGAGCCGGGGGGCCATTCCGAGCTCGAACGGCGTTGTTCTCATCGTGCGACCGGTGGGCGAGCGCCTCCTGCCGGACGAACTCCAGTGGGCAGACCCTGAGCTTAGATCTAGCCCGTACGTGGAAGTTCCCATGATCCATCGGAAACTCGTCTGTCGCAGTTCCCACTTGCACCTGTTCGTTGGCGAACGCACTGTGGTACCAGGGGGCGATCACCGCAGACAGCTGCGCGAACTGCTGGATGTGGTCTGGACCTTCCACGCGAGCACGCTGGTTCCGACAGGCCTGGATCGTGCTGATCAGAGCGGGGCCCGAGATGTGGCTGACTGTGAGCCACGTGCCAGGCACCGAAGTCCTCCCGCACTTGAGATCGATCCGGTTATTGGCGTCCCGGAACCGAAACTCACACGATCGGCGTCGTTCCCATAGCCTTCTCGGGACGAGCGTTCTGTCACCCTGAGCTCACAAGTGCTCATGGCATGGTCGCTCGCCATCACTGCTCCTCTCGGGCCGATCGTGTAGACTCGGGCTCCAACCTCGAACGAGGTCACGGAGACCTTCCATCCAACGAAGACCGAGATGACGATCGAGGGTCGGAACCATCCTTCGTTGGCTGACCGGATCAACACCTCGTCACAGAACTGCTGCTGGACAGAAAGATCCGAGTCCGAGCGGTAGCCCCTGAAGACCCAATGGAACAGGACCTCGTTTCCATTGAAGACCTTCACATCCACATAGGTGGCCGAGGTATCGAACATCACCGGCCAGGTGAAGGGCTGGAAAGCCGGGTGCGATAGCGCCCGACTCGCGTAGGAGTCCCACTGAGCACATGGTCCCCCTGTTCTCGAAGACATCGAAAAGAGCAGAACTGCCTTGATGCCATCGAGCGTATAGTTCGCGAACAGCGAACAGTGGTAGCCCGAGTTCGGGGGCATGACCGAGTCCCGCTCCGTCAGCACATTGATCGAGCTGGCGGCATTCGAGATGATCTCCTCGGCCAGCCAGTTCTGGAACGGGGAGATCACCCGGTCATCGCGGTTGTCGATGACGAGGAGCGAGTTCTGGGTCTCGTCCTCTTCCTCGACCACGAGCTGGCGAACGAACTCAGGCCGCTGAACAGCGAAGGGGTTGTGAGCAGCAGGAGCCCCACGGTCACGACGTCCACGACGATCGTCGCGACCCCAGCCGCCAGAGCCCCAATCGCCGGATGCGGCAGCTGGAGCCGCGGGATTCTCGGGAGCCTCTGCCTCGCCTGGAACGTAGTGTCCCCAGTTACCCGGATTCTCAGGCTGACCAAGCCGGCGAGGCAACCCGAACTGTGGGGCCATCGGAGCCGCCATCTGCCGACCTTGATGGAAGCCAGCCGGAGGGAACGACATGGCTGCAATCGAGCGAGCCTATTCACTTCCACCTCCCACGCCGAATTTTTCGGTATGGCCCGATCGGCTATCGCCAAAATGGCCAGATCAAGTCTGTTCCAACGATCGCGAAACTGATCTCCTAATTCCTACCCACCAGACCGATAATTAGGAGACATATATGTATATATATATATGTATATATACATATACATGTATGCAAATACTTATGTACATACATATGTAATATGCACATAGATGCTTCGTTTGTCTCATCACACCATGTGAAATGGTATTGGAGGGTGGTGCAACATAAATCGCAAATCAGCAGAAAACATAATATACAAATAACACGGAATTACGTTCTAGCATGATCAAAAATGGCCATATACGGGTACTTGGGAATGAAATTTTCAGGTCCCCTACTATACTTATAGTGCAATCACCCCAAACCCTATTTCTAAGTATGGCTCCTATATTACCTATCCCCGGTCCCCTGACCTGCGCAGCGGCACCGGAGTCGGGGTTCTCCATAAGATCGCGGACGTGTTCTTTGCACTGGGCGGCTGTAGGATTTGGGGCATGGGTCTAACGGTTTAGGGTTTGAGCTCAGGTCGTGGGGTTGGGGGGTTAGGAGCTACACTGCTGGGGGATTGCGATCCTCCCTGACTTTCTAACCGCAACGTAATTAGCTTGTAGACCCTTTGCTTCAAGCCTGCCAGCCTCACATGCATGTAGTGAAACCTTCGTCCCACTTCAGAATTGACTCTGCTTTGTCCCGTAGTTTGGAGCCTGGGGCTCGCGAGCATTTTCCCATCACTGTTACAAGGAGACTCAAAACAGGACTCTGAAGGCCTGTATGGGGTTCCCTGACGTGTTACCTATTGGCCCGATCTACATGCACTCAGGGTCAGTGCACGCTTGTATTTCTCTATGTGCGTACGTGCAAGCACAGATTCCGCGGGCGAAAAACAGACGTGGGCCGTGGGGACACGAGGATGTAGAGTTGCATTAAATTCATGGATGCACACGTCCACGTGTGTACGTAGGTATATATGGTATATCCGTGAGGTCGGAGAAAAGGATCGACCTTTCCCGTACTACCGGCGCACCAAGACATCCACAAGCTTACGAAGTCAGAAGGCTGGACTGAGGCAAGGGAAAAAAACGAGGTGCACACCGTCCCTGGAACCACCTCCTGCAGAAACAGCACAACTCTCGACGCTGTGGTTTAGGAAGCCATCCCGGAAATGGTGGTGTTTTGGCGGGAAGGCAGCTGCATTGGTGTACTATGGTGTATTACCTGCACGGAGCTGCCCCTCGCGTGGCCCTCGGCCCATTGGGGATGATGAAAGCGCTCACCCGAAGTGAAGCATTTCCGTCTCGGCTAAGTTGCATAGTGCGACTACTGTCTGAGCTGTTGGGCATACCGTCGATGTAGCGAGAAGTTAGATCCAGACCAAAAGCTGCCCGGCTGCTGGGCCAAAGTGGCAAGGCGCTAGGCTTCTGGACTGTGCCCGATATTCCGTCCTGCTCCGGGGCCGTGTAGGCTGAATCCTGTGGCGGGGTTTTGCAGATGAGAGCTTCCTCCGTTGTGCTACATCTGACGATTTTGGATAAGACGGCAATACTTCAATCGAATGCATGCACTGACCAAACCATCAAAGTGGCACGACTTAATCAACGCAGTATTGTAATCTTGTTTCGCGCTGCGGCTCCAGTCTACGAGACACGATTCGATCAAGCACTTACATTGTGTCGGTTTCGTGTGATAGGCACCTCTATCCAACGTCATGTAAGCTATCCTGGTTCGACTTATTTTTTACGCTCACTGCAGCATGGAGGAAAGTGTCCGCGAATCAATAGAGCTCGGAAACCGACTAAGCATGCAGACAGAAACCAAATCTTTACCCGTGTATGACAGGTTCGTACTTCTGGGAGTTCACCACCTGCGAGTCAGTGCTTAGCAGTTGAAGCTGGATTCCGGTCATCCGGCCACCTACGACACTGTGAGCTCGGATACATTGCCCTGATGTCACTTCGCAAAACTGGAAGTCCTCAGTTGTGTACTGCTGGCGGGAGCGGCGAGGCTCTCCCGGCACTTGCTGGTACCTTCAGCATTCAGTCACGGTGGTTCCCTCGTGAAGTGTAGAGTCCCCACATGGTTCCGGTTACTGTAAAGGTTTAGGTTGGGGACTTTGGGGTGAGGCCAACTCCTCACTGCGGCAGAGTGGGTATGAACAAGTCCTAGTGTTGATTCATGTTGATTCCATGTCGCGGTGTAGATCAGGTGATCTAGACAGACAACATCGCTGAATATGCAGGCTGCTACAGCACTTTCTGTTCGAAGCTTCTACTTCTCAACTTTCTGATGCAAGCGTGGAGCGCAAGGTGGGTCTGAATGACAAGGCAGGATACGATGCTTGCTGCGCGGACATCTTGCCGCAGTGGCAGTGACGGAGTGGCTTTCTTGGTGGCACTGCCCGATATCATGGAAGGTCACACTGTTCTGCACAACAGCATAGTTTCCGTAAGCCGAATGGTTTTGTTGTACGGGATCCCTCATGCTTACGTGCAGCACTGTCTCCGAGCTGCTGTCCATTGAGAGTTGTTACTAGCCTAGCTCCCGAGACTGTGTTTCAAAGCAGTCGGACTTGGCTTCAGCTGGATTGGGGAAGCTGAAGATTTAATCAATGCCTTTGGATGTATGGCGCATCGTCGACTTGAGCCGACTGTGAGCGGGATTTGACTTGCCTTGCTGTCGTCCGAACATGTCAGAGTTGATGGATGACTAATCACAAGCACGGATGAGAGGAGGATCGTGCCGTTCAGCGCCGTAGATCCCTTCGGCAACCTATCAGTTGACATGCTACTGCTAGTTCCCGCGCCACTGCTACTGCTGCTGCTAATGCTACTACTACTGCTGCTGCTGCTACTACTACTACTACTGCTGCTACTCCTGCTACTCCTGCTCCTGCTCCTGCTACTGCTGCTGCTGCTGCTACTACTACTACTGCTACTACTGCTACTGCTACTGCTACTACTACTGCTACTACTACTACTACTACTACTACTACTACTACTACTACTGCTACTTCTCCTACTCCGACTCCTACTCCCACTCCTACTCCTACCCCTACCCCTGCGCCTACTCCCACTCCTAATCCTGCTGCAGCTTCTGCCGCTGCTGCTGCTACCGCTACCACTGCGACTGCGACTACGACCGTATGTGTTTCTGTGTGTGTGTGAGTGTGTGTGTGTGCGTATGTATAATACATACTGTACATACATACACACACACACACACACATGCATACATACGTGTCTGTAAGGGTATATAATATATGCACAGGATGAAAGCATCGGCTGATACTCTGAGAGCAGGCGCCACATCTTTTTCAGTCCAGTCAGATCCGATAGCCAGCTTCGGCCTGTCAGGACGAAGGACTTCACACCAACGGCCGCTGCGATTGTGTAGATTCCAGAAATCCGATCCTGCTGGAAAGCTGCCGGGCGGCTAGAACCTGCTCGACCTGTTTCTTCGCGGCGCCCTCGAGAAACCGCGCGCACTGTGCAATGAAGGCCTCGGGGTCTCTGCCGTCGATCATGCCACGACGACTACAGAGGCCGAAGCAACTGCACCGAGTTCAATGGAGTGTATACTGCAGATCGTTTTAAACTCGGGCAAACAAGTCATAATGTTGGCAAAAATCTGCCAGTTGTGCACTGCTGTGCTAGGAATCTGTTGCCAACAGATTGAAAAGCCCTGAGACGTCAGAGTGCTACACTCAATCAGTCCTCGGCTGTCGCATGGTGCATCCTGATTCCGATTAATCCGGAGATCGTTCCAGAATTTCGAAGCCTACCGTAAGCCAACTCCTGCAAGCCAAGTGGGCAGTGCAAGAAGCCTGGCTTTGAACGCTGCCACGACTCAAGAAGACAAGGCACTCCTGAGCTCGGCGATTCCCCCAATGCCTGGAAGTGGGCGCGGGCACGGCTGTTGTGTGTGGCATCCCAGCCTCTTGTCTCCATTGCCTGAATACAGTAAATGGCACACCTACCAAAACGTTAGGTTCATAGAACCGACATGAACAGGTTGGAAACTGCGACTTGTTCTTCGATGATTCTCGCTGTAGAAGTTTTGCTGTAGCTTTCCAACCATGACAAAGAACACCCAGAATATGCCTTCAGGGCAATCTCGGGAGAAGCAAGCTTGACATCTAAAGGACTAGCCAGGTTTTTAAGAGTGTAGAAATGCAGGGTGAGACTATTCTGTCAAAAGACCAAAGCCGCACCCAATAACTTTAACCCTTGACCCTTAAACATAAAGACCTCGTACACCTCCACTCTAAAAAAAAATGTGCACTTCTACCCTAAAGCCTGGAGCGAAGCCGATGCCCTGAGCTCACAGGAAGCCTGGCGGAGGCTCAGCAATTCTGGGCCCGGCAAGGGGGCGCCCAGGTCCTTCCCGAAAAATCTCCAAAGGGAAGTCTATCGGCTGGCGATAATCAAGTATAGCACCAGCAGCATACACTACAGCACGGCAAAGCATCAAAAAGTGTAGTGTAGAGGAATAGAGGAGCAGAGTGCAGTAGAGTCATCTCTCCTCGAATCTCACGCCACGGGCTTCGGGTAGAGCCGGCGCCACCACAAATAGTCCACCACATGTATATGCAGACTTGGATTTGCAGATTACGGCACATGATGCTGCTAACAGTACTGAAGTGGATGGCCGTCATGATACTATTAGCAGTCCTTTGGTCCGCGAATGTGGTACAAGCCCACTCCACGGCAAACGTTCACGGCCATCAGCTGTGGATCGGCCGCCATTCTCTTGTGGTAGCCTCACAGCGTTCTGCTTCAGACATGACACGGTAGTGTACCAGGCGTGTTGAAGACTGTCCACGTCAAGTCCTGCTTATCACATGCCTGTGGGCCTGCGGCAAGCTCTACCCTGACCCCAATCATGTGCCGGACCCAATCCTCAATAACTGCCTGCAGGTCTGTATATATGAGCCCGGGAACTGCAAAACAAGCAGGCCATACAATCAGACCCAAGGGAGGTCTGCAAGGTGGCCCGGAGGTTACGAAACATACATGTATGTAGGGAAAAAAGGGTCTATGCGAGTATGCACGCACACATCTGCCTATCTTCTTCGACAATATCAATATGTACATATACATATATATATATATACATAATACATATCATGTGCCTATACATGTACATATACATACACATGCATGCATGCATACATGCTGCGACATATGTCATAGGTAGATGAGGTAGATAGGTCTGCATGGGGGTAAGACCACAGATCTAAAGCATGCACAC